>JACMZG010001893.1:6790429-6820429 GCA_018340805.1 Microvelia longipes | reverse complement strand
AAGAAATTTAAGTAGGAATAAAAAAATGAGAATGAATTTTCTAAAAGCTGTGAATTTAGTTGCATTTTTCAATTGTTTTTATACTTTTAGCCACTCATAACCAGATACTACAGAAATATTGAAGTTATATTTCTTGACTAATCAGCACAATTTTGACTTGTACTTCTCTAGTTCCAAGAGAAGTACCAACAACTTAAGGCCTTAGGGAGGGGGGCTTACAACTTAGGGATAACTATAAATAAGACATACGTAAAAAGCTAAAAAAATAATAGAAATCGGGAAAGAAAAAGAGATATCTAAAATGAAGCCACAAGAAGAAAGGTCAAGTCAAAAGACTCATACTTTACAAACCATCCCAACCCCATTTTTTTGTAAGACAGTAAGTTGTATTGTACAATAATTAGGCAAGTATAGCAACTTGAAAAATATAGATACTTTTTTTGACGCTTAAACCCATAGGGTCATTTTAGCATTTCCCCTCACTCAACTAATCCACCCCAGAGTTTGAACACATCCAATCATCTAGGAAACACACCCTCCATACATAGCGCCACATATGACTACACAGTGTGTCTAGTTCATCTAGCCTAACCAGACTCTATCCAAATTGACTGCTCTGGCTAGTGCCTGCCTAGCCAGTGTGCCTAGTTCATCTAGACCAGCTAGACTCTGGCTAGGCTCACAGCTCTGGCTAGTGCCTGCCTAGCCAGTGTGCCTAGTTCATCTAGACCAGCTAGGCTCACAGCTCTGGCTAGTTTCGACTACTAGTTTACTGTGTGCCTGGTTCATCTAGTCTAACCAGCTCCTCTGATTACATTAGTCTCACTTGGCCCCATCCTTCAAACTATCTCACCAATCTCATCAGCTCCTCTAGCATCACCAGACTCTAGCTAAGCTCACCACTCTTGCCAGTCCAGCGCCCCCTAACAGAAAATTCTAGCAACCCAGATGTCAGTGTGTACAAACTCATTCTTTAGCCCTGACCTGAAAGTCAAAGCTCCACAGTGCTATTAGAAGACGACTATCTTCAAAAACTTAACACTTTGTTCTTAGTCACTAATGTTATTCGGGTCACCACCTTCAGTTTCACTGAATAAGTTTTTGGACACATAAAGGCTCAGTATATCTTTCTGACCTTCATCTACCCCAGCCCACAGAACATTGAGCTGGAGACAACAGAAACGTGGATCCAGACTTATTTCAGTTTGCCTCCATTTCGTTTTTCTCCAAAAAAACATTGGGATAAAACTAATGTTTTAACCTAATGATGTTGGATCTTGTCTCAGATGAAACAAGATCCAACCCCGCATTTGCATATTAAACCAAGGAAACCACGTATAAACCCTGGCAGAGTTGACCGGCCTTGAATTCAAGACCTCCCGAGTGTACGGTACAAGGGATAACCTCAAATTGAGGTCCTCTCCTGGTTAGATTTGAACCCTCGACAGGAGGGTTCAAAAGGTAGCTCAGTGCCACTGAGCTACAGGAGTCGATATTGATACTAAAAAACCTGTAGTGAAATTCAAAAGTTGAACGCAGCAATACAAAACTTAGCCCAAGACAAAACTTTTATGGCGTATCCCAAAATAGTTTTCCAATGGTGTTTAGAAGGATCCTGACTACAATACTGAGACCAGAGCCAGCTCTCTTCATTTTCTGCTTTAGGATTAATTAAAGTATGTAAGTAGCAGTTGCCTGGCTGCTAGGACATTACTTTAACATAATGTTCTTTCATTCCCACAGGGAAAATGAAGTGAGTCAGAAATATCTACTTAATGCAACGGTCAAAAGCTATATTGATGAAAATTGCTGCGAGTCATACGAGGTGAGGATAAGATCAACAAACCTGAACCCTGTAACCAGTTTACATATATTTTTATTCAATTAAATAAAATTAAACAATTCCATATTTATAAAAAGTTACCTCTCCTTTGAGCTGATATTTGTTCCTGAGAACTGGTATGAAGAGATGAATCGGAGTGAGTCCTTCTCCACCCTGTATCAGGAGGGGGGGATAAATAACAACTACTATATGGTGAGGTATCGGTACGTTTATCTGCTGGCCTTCCTCTAATAGGTCCTACCGCGCTTCTTGCCCGTGCATTCCCTTGGCTTTTATGTTCTTCATTATTACTTAAAGACTACAAACAAAATCCAAATTATTAATAAAAAAATATTAAAAATATACAGCTGGTGATAAAAGTTATAAAGGAGAGGTGATAAACCTAGCAAATAGTCCTTCATTGGACCCTCTTTGTTAACTCCCTCAGATTGAATGTAATCTTCTATTCCTAGTGATTTTTTTGTTACGTCATCAGTATACATCAAAAATAAGTATTTTCAGTCACTTGTTTGGTCTGATTAAAGCTGAGATCGGTCTCAAAACTACAGTAAAATATTCTGATAAACTTGTAGCCATCTTTATGACTTCATAACTTGGGATGACGACATCACATTTTTTCACAAACAATCAAGAAGCCAAATTTGAATCGATCCCCCTACATTTTTAGTCATCTGAATAACCTCAAAAGCGTCATTTTGTAATGAAAATTAAAATATTTTTTTAATCCTTATGTATAAGAATAGACAGTTTGATAAGAACGCATAGATTTAGCATAAAATACGGCGTAATGTTCAGCATACTGAAGAGTCCTAAAGAATATTTATCTATAGTATCCTATAATTTATTGCTGTAACCTTAAAGATAAATGAATTCAAAGAAGTTTGAAGATAGTTTAATTAATTTTATTTTACTTCATGTAATCTGTTTGGAAAATAGTGGGGATCGTTGGTTTACATGTAAACACATAAGTGCACCTATTAAAACTTGATCCAACTCCCTAACAGACAAAATTGAAAACATCATGGGCTATATTGCGAGTGATAACCAATCAGATTGATCTGACCTAAGGGCTGTTTTTGGCATGTTGTTCCTAGTCAGCAGGCGGAGTTACTCAAAGGGCGTTTTTCAAAACCAAGATGGCTTTGCAGATCAAAGTGACTGAAAAAAGGAGGGTTAATTGACTCATGTCTACCAACATTTTTGTCAATTTGCCATTTTTTGTTTGTTTTGACTTCTTTTTCCCTGACTTGAAAGAAACATATTTATTCTAACATATTTTCTTGTTAGTTACTTACAGTTGAGTCATCAAATTTAGCAGGGTTTGATTAAAACAGTGCTAAATAAATTCACAAGTTCATTAAAAAGATTATTTATCAAAGCGTCAAATTATTGTCAAACAGTCTGAAGAAGGTTTGACCTGTCTTTATAGTGACTTGGTTGCTTTGTATTGTCTTTCCATAAGTTCAGAAGTAGGCCCCTGTTTTCTTAAATTGATATAATAAGATAGAATTAAGCCTGGAGTTGTAGACTTGCTGCTCAAGTAGGATTATTAACATCAATACAAGAAATAAACATTTTTTTTAAAGTAAAGATAAGTCTATCAAAACGTAAACAGAAGTCAAGCATGCTAAAAGGTTATACCAGAAATCGTATAGTTATCTATTCACTGATTTTAAGAAGGGATCAAAAAGAGTTCGGCAACTAAATTTTGGACACTTTAGTGGTAGGGGAAAAATAACCGCCATGAAACCGACCAATTCAGATCTAACCAGTCACACTTGCCAACACACCCTCAGTTGAGTAGTGTATTACATTAGATACAACTTTGCTAGGGAGCAGATAAATAAGTATAAGTTATCTTTCTTCGTGCAGAGATTCTCAAATTTCTTTGATCAAGTAAAGAAAAGTCTCTAATATTAGCCTATGTATGCTAGTTATTATCTAGTGAAGCAATCAAAGACTTGATAAATCAAGTGAGATAATATAAATAGAAAAAGGAGCAACATGAATGGTCTAAACGTCAACAATCCTACCAAATATTTCTTACTGCAAAAAGGACTGGGCTAGAAAATAATTTCCCATCTTCAGAAAAACTTTAAGCATAAAACTGATAATCTCAACAACTTCAGCATGTGCTATCATTATTTAAAATAATAGACATTATTTAAATAGTAGTTTCATTAAAGGGAAACACTGAAAAATGTAAAAAAAAAGTCAAACTCTAACAAAAGCAATGTATTAATTAATTGTAATGCATTCAATTCATATATTTTAAAATGCATTATTTCTGGAATAAAAATCAATTACATATTTGCATTTTGAAAAATAAACACAAAACTTGAGGTTACTATCAACAAAAAAATAAATAATTATACAGTAAACAAAAATTTGCATAATTAAATTCAAATCACATACGATAAAATACCAAACATGCTATAAATCTTTCAATCGTTATCAATACTCTAAATAATAATAATAAAAATAGGATTTCATAAAAAAAATAAGCTGTTATCAGTAACAATAACAATGGAGGATAAAATCCAGACGTTAACCCAAGCTCGGAGAAACAATTAAATTTAATAATTTACGCAAAAGTTATAGTTGCTTTGTTGACTTCCAAGCAAGTGCGTATAAATAATTGATAACAGAAATACAAAAAATTATCAATCAACTCACTTTGCTCGTACTGGTAGCGTCTGAAACTTCTTTCATTATTCTTTCAAATTCTGCCGTCTCTTCGGCTTGTTTTTGATTGTGAAGAGCAATCTTCTCACTAAATTTACGCGGATTAGCCATCACTAATAGAATAATAACAATTTAAAAAATTAAAAACAAACGTATAAAATAAAAAATACAAATAAAAAACGGGGTAAAAAATCGGATATTTTTAATGAGAACCCCTGATTATGACAGATATCGTACTGGTAAGAAACCTTTGTGTGATGTAGCCAGTGCCGCTGCGCAGGAGCCGCTTCTAGTCCCCGTACTATCAATATCTATACAAAGATCTGCTTTATACTCAAGAGATACCAAAACAATCATAATTTAACTGTTAAATGTACTATGGAATTTTGAATCGAATAAATAATTAAAACATAAAAACTCTTTTATGTCACTAATTTAAATATTACTTTAAGTTTGGGTTCAGATACATTCTGTATTAAAACATTTTTTTTACTACTACATATTAATTGCTGTACGAAAATTAATGCTTTAATAGTTAAACATAAATAAAGTGGCGCACATAGTTTCCACGCCTCACGCGAAGAGCAACTAAGTTGGAAGTTAAACTACTCATTTGTCAAAAAAACTTAATAACTTAAACTGAAACTTTTAACAGGGCAAACTTTTAGTATACATTTCAAGCGATAAAAAAAACTAAAGATGTACATTGCTTTAAATCTTAATTCTTATTAAGTGAAGTAATAATCTATTATCCAAAAGATAATGGTCTATATTTGCTAAATTAAAATATTAATAATAAATTGTAACGCACCAAGCCAAATCAATAATATTAAATTAAAAAACGCACTGAACATGTGAGAATAAAAATGGCGGGTATTGAAAAAAATGCGCGTAGTAATTTTTAGTAGTAAACATGAATGAATTCGGGAATCGAGTGGTCGATTCAAGGCCAACAAGTCTCCAAAAGAAAATAAAAAATATTTTTAATGTAGTAATAACACGATATCTATGTTATTAATTTTATAAATATTCTCAGATCGAACTTCTTCCTTGTTATACCTGAGCAATTAATTGTATAAACACATAGTTTTAATATATGAGTTTATTTCTCTGACTAGATAAAACTAACACAATTTCTTAACTATGAACTATGTAATTATATTGATAATGGTTTTATCTGAACCAAGTATTACCTAAGATGTAGCTACTAGTAATACGTCGCATTAACGACTGAAGATAATATTATCAGTTAATATAGAATATATAATATAAAATTGTACTGCCTGAAGAAGTAAATTTTGCCTAAGGTTTAGCAAGGTTTGTTATTATGCCAGAATTTGGGTTCTGTATTCTACTAAACCCCCTGCTTATTCCATTCAAATCCAATTACAAGATATTTATATTAGTTTTTACAAATATATTAGTACAATATGTATTTAAATAATCATAACATGGTAAAAATATTTTTGTAATATGTATTTATTTGTATCTTTTATGATGGAAATATAAAATTTTATTATTATTTTTATTACTTCTCAATAATTTTGTATGTTGAGAACACGTTTAATAACATGTAAAAGAATTGTTAACAATTTTATTGTTTTTCATTGTTTATCAGTAGCAAAGTTAATAGCAGGCAAATTTAATTACCAAATTATGCAGATTTAGTCATAAATTCCTTTTATAGTTGCATAAACCTACATATATTTTCCATATGCTTTTTTTGTGAAATATAAAGCTGTCCTTTCAGCTAAAATTGAAGCTTAAATAAAAATAATGCAGGCCTAAAACCCAATACGAACTCTATAGGTATAATTCCGTTTGGAATAAGAGGGCTTTTTTCGTCAGAAGAAAGCAAGGATCTTGAATAAAGGGGAAGACGCACTAAGTCGATTTGCCATACAAAAAAGTGACCCCATCAAAAACTAAAAAATAGAGAGAATTCAACACGAAACACACGTCAAAATCCAACTGCACATGCTTGGTACAAACTGCGCATGCATATAATTCTCACAACAGCGCATATCTTAAATTTTAGAGGCAAACTTACCTCTTAATGGTTTCTCATTTTTTATTGCTTAAAAAAGTTATAACCAAACACGCTTAAATTATCTTTATACTCACTGAAGTGGCAAAGTAAAGTCCAAAATTTAAAATTAAATAACTACAAATGTCTTATCAAGCACCACAAATGTAACAATCACGAGAAGCTCAGAAGAAAGTTGAGAAGCAAACTCGACAACCTTGCTACATAACCTGCGTTTGGCATCTTTTTTTCTTTATAACCAAGGGGAAGGTAAGTTTGCTCAATTTCTCTATCTCATACAATTTCCATGGGGTCAGAAAAGTTAAATTTGATTGAGGCCGTCTCGCCTCGTATGCCCACTTCGCGGGCTGTTCGGGCTCGGCTTGCCGTAATGCTTTCGGGCTACTTTTTTATAGCCGCGCAGCCTCTGGTCATGTGATAAGATAATTTCATTTGCGTCAAGTGGCCGATTCGCGGCCACCCTAGTACCCCGTGCGTGGATCATATCATGTTGGGACTTCTTTTATTCGATATAGCACCTCATTAAAATTAAACATCTTTTAGAGAAGTATAAAAGAATCGTTCTTTTATTTACTTTGATTCGCTTTTAAACCGTTATTCTAATCGAGCACATCCCGGTCATAATTAATTCAGGAGACCTAATGTAACTATCATTTCTCTTATAATGACAGACCCTGCTAGGCTATTCAGTTTATTATTGTTGTTTTTGCTATTGAGAGTTTCGATATCGAAAGAAATTTCAGACGACAGGATCTAAATGTATCGCAGAAGACGTCTTCAGATGGCGAAATGGTCATTCTCAAAGTAAACGAATTCGCGGAGTACTGTTATTATGTATAAATCATAAGAAAGTGAATCTAGCATTAAAATTTAAGTCCCTGAGCGTGCACAAGTATTAAATTGTCGGATGGCTCGATTTTTTAAATTCTAATTCGGAGATTAACCTATTTATCTGGAATACTTTTTTAGTTTAGCGAATCCGGAAATCATCTATAAATAAAATAAAATATGAAAAATTAATTTGACAATCAAATATATGAATAAGTCTTACTCCAAGCATTGTTATTAAATTATTAGATAAGCATTGTAAACAAATGAAAAATACCTAAATGTTAGAAATCGGGTATGGGGCACCTCGGAACTTTTACATACCATGTCGGATTTGCTACGCATATCCTCCCTACATCGGACTCGCTTGGCCCGTCCTCAGAATTTGAAATAAACCTAAATAATAATTTATTATATGCAGGAAAGACCGGTTTTATTCCTAGCCATTACCCACCCACCTACTAACCACACTTTATCATGTGGTACAAAATTGAACCTAGAAAACCTGTAGATATAGCAACTGTATTTGAATAAAACTTATTATACCTGCATGCCAAACTTCAAGTTAATTGGATCCGATTTTTATGGGTTTTAAAAGTGCAAATATGTTATTCGATAAAAATAAGAAAGTTCTGATAGTTAAAATGAAACATGGCTCATTTGTTGTTTTATATAGTCTTATTTGATTGCAGAATTTCTAAAAAAAATGTTTTTCAAAAAATAATTTCTTTTTTTATGTTTCATGAATTTTTAAATGTTTGCCAGGTAACAATTATTTTTCGGATAGTACAACTGAACCTAAAGATTGATTTAACTCTTTACCGTAAACACACTAGCTTCTATGATAACATACACAACACTCCTACGTACAGACAAGCATCTAAATTAAAAAAATAGAATTTATGAATCCCCTATATAATTTTTTTTTCAGCAGGGTGGTAGAGAAGATGATAGAGGGTACTCTACCTCTACCATCGTAAGCTTCATCAAATCTTAGATGGTAATAAGCAATACGCTTGAGTAATGCGGGTTTTGTAGAAGTTGATCATAAAAGGCGTGATTTATGATTATCAAAACTTGCTTTGCTTATCAGTAATAAGCTACTATAATGTTTTTCCACTCCTCTCCTCCGCCGTCTTCATGCGACGACCTTATTAGCGTATTTTAATTAAAAAATTCATTGAAAGTGTGGACAACGCCGGATTGTTAAAAGATTATTCTTCTTGATTAAAAATAATGACGCGAAAGCAAAATTTAGTAACTCCTCTAGTGTTATAGAAGATAAATAAAGCTAAACTTACCTAGAAGGTTATAGCATCAGCGCGAATTGCGCTATTTCTTTTTTTTACACACTACACTTCCTATATAACTTTTATGTGTAAATGAGGAAAATAAAAATGTACAGAATAAATGTATCAGCCTTGCTTGGGGTTTCAAGATAAGGGAACACATCTCATTCTGGCTAATAGAACAAAAATATATCCTAAATATGGAAAATAGCGGGCTCCTTCATTGCGGCTCTATGTTGCACATGATGATTATTTCTGGAACTCCACTCTACCTCTATAATTTGATTAAAAAATATCTCACCATGAAGACTTGCAATTAAGGAATGCTCAGCACACGGCAGCTTTAACACCGGACCCAAAACTTTGAGCGGTGTTCCTAAGGATTTCTTGGAGGGTAAATGAATGTTATACCTCATGCTATTTTATAGAACCACTTATCACTAACTAATCACTGCCAGATATTACTTTAATATTATTGTTTTTACTTGTTTTCAATTATACCTACCGTATATAGGAACTAATCCATCCTACATCCCACTGTTCCGAGCTAATGGCTTATTTTAAACACACTAAATTTAGAAAAACATCAAAGTTAGAGCTTCTTAATTTTTATGGTCAAATAATAAAACAATTACTGTTTCTTCATTTCATGTATTTATGTACAAATAAATATGTTTTACTTAAACTTAAAATGAATAAATAAAAAACTTTAAAAATATCAATACACTATTACAAGCATACAAGTTCATATAAGAATAATATATATCTTTACTCGCAGCTGCAAGTAACAAATAAAAATGTTTATTAATCGACGGATTAACCCAGACGCCTGTTTCCAAATACATCTTACAAGCACTGCAAGGCAATTTTAAAGACATTAATACAGTCTTATTAATACAGCCTTTTGGGGGAATTTCTTGGCTTGTTGAGTAATGTCTAAGATAAGTTCAGAAGCAGGCATCAAATTAATTCGGCTAAAGCTTTAAAAATAGTATGATACAAGAGGTTGCTATTATTAATGACTTGTGCCTTATATAATGACAAAATAGTACTGTTGTTGGAAAAGAACTCATTTTGCCTTTGGGAATTAGCAAAATATTATCTAATCAAATATGATGAAGTACATAATAATTTAAGATTCTGAAAATCTTGCGTGCATTTTAATTTTTATATCATATTATTTTTTCATTAGAGTTTGTACCCTTCTACAAAAAGGAGGACAAAGCATTGAAATAACAAAAAATTACCCTCTTTTTATACCCAATGCCCATGTTTTAGCGCTTATATAGATCATAAAAATCAAATAAATTCTGTCAGAACGTACCATGAATGGGATGTTTACATGCGGATGAGAATACGTTGTAAACCGATGACTCAACCAATCGTATTTAAAGAAAAATAGTACTTTTTTTGTAAAAAAACCAATAAGGTAGTCAGCCATTCTAAAGAAGTGCTAAAATGATTTGTAGAACTAATTTGAAGTGTTTTGAGTCCAACAGAAACTTATTAACTTGTGTGGCTACAACAGCCACACAAATGGTTGAGTTCTTTGGGCCGCGCAGCCGTTCGCATGTTTTCTATAATGTCCCATTTATAAGATGGAAATCTAAATTCCATATTTGGGAACTTTTTTTACTCTATTAAAGGCAAACATTTGATAGAACATAAAAATGATTTCCAGTCATTTTTAAAAGAATTATAGGTTCCGATAAATTGAGGAAACTTAATATTGGATTCAATGATACGGGCTTACGCAAGAAATGAACAAGGATAATTTAATATCAATAATGAGGCAGATTTTTTAAGGTAAATAACCTAAAGAACTTTCTAAATTAGTTTCAACATAATTACTTTTAAAATATTTTTCGTTGAATTTATCAGGTGGTTCTAGTGTATTATACATTAGATGTTCATTACTTGATGAGAACAATGCTGCAATTTCTGCTGTCTTCTTGACGCAAAGTGCATCATCAGTGGCACTGATAGCGTCAAGATTTTGTGGCATAGATTTCGCTCTTGTTTGTCCCATGTATACTACTTTACCCGAAGGATCCCGTGCTGATACCACTAGCACCTTCTTTTCAGACCTATTATCTTCGAATTTCATTTTTGACTTACTGTTCTTAAGATCTACAAAGCTGCTACTTTTTTTATTTCGTCTTGATTCGCTGTTATATTCGCTGTATCCGTTGATTCTATTTTCTCTTCTACCCTGATCTTCTCTGTTATTAACTGACCTTTCACTTGTTTTAGAGGGCCACATCTTTGACTCCCCTAACCCTGAATGATCTGATCCATTTAAAGTTTGAGCGTCAGAATATTTTCGCTCTCTGTCATTTGACAGCGGGTGACCTGACTGTCTTTTCACATACGCTTCTTTGTTCTTTTCTTCTAAGCTAGGTTTACCATTTACACCTCTGACGTATTTGTCAGGACATGATTCAAGAGAGGACTGATTGCAGTAACATTTATCGCTTTCAAAACAGCTATCTGTATCACAATCACACGGTAAGATACTATGCATCTTTTGACCTTGCACTAAAGCTCTAGAGTTTTTAATAGTGTACAAAGAACAGTAGCATTTCTCGGCCGAGCAACATGTACACGAATCGCTGCTATAGCTGCATTCGCTACATGAGATATACCCACTGGATGAATGGTGCAAATAGCTCTTTTTACCATCTTTATCTCTTATTGATTCGCAACTACCTTTTTTCTTATTTCGAGAATTCTTTGGCTGACTACTTTTAGAGCTCTTTCTACTTTGGCTAGAAATGGAATGGTTTTGTTTTCTGGAAGACCGTTTACTTCTGCTGCTTGATAAAGAAGACATCGCAGATATTGAAATCTGCCTATCCGTGTAAGTGCTTCTTTTTCGCATGTAATCACTGCTAGTGGAAGAAAATAAAACAGAAGTAAATTCTAAGGAATTGTTTTTATACTTGGAGTATTTTAAATTCGTTACAGATCGCCTTAAAGCTTTTTTTAAAACGTTACCAGTTATGAATGATTTTTTTATATTTTCTCTTCGGTCTAATTGTCTTTTTTTATGTTTTTGCTTATGCATAATGGATTTACTTCTCTGATACAACTCGTCTTTAGTTAATGTAAGAGCTAGCTTTAGGACGAATTCCTTATAAATTGGTTTCAGATCGTTGAACGACATTCCATCCGGATCTATGATTGCATCTAAAATATCATTCATACTATAGAGTCCTTCTTGCTTAAACTCTTGAAACAGTTCGTTTAAGCCAAGGGGACTAACGACATCAGTTTTCCTCTGATTTGGAATATCGGATGCATCACCGAGCCCGTCCTGACCTTTTGTGTACCTAGAAAAAAATGGTCCACCGGCGTTAAGAAAACTCTTACTTCGAGGTATAGCAACTTTGGTTAAGATATCGCCCCCATCCGATTCTGACTTATTCTTTCCAGTCTGCAAAGACTGTTTTGATCTAGTTCTAGCTAAAGAAGTCATTGATTCATTATTTTCAAAATAAATATCAGCCGAGGTAATTGTGTTTTTACTTATATTATTACTGTTATTACTACGCGATACCTGTTTTTTGACCATTTTATTTTTTGGATATGAGGCTCTGCTAACATCTTCAGAGCTATGGTTACTACATGATTCCGAGCTACAATGAAATTTTTGTTTTCTTGGAGGTTTTCTAAGATTTTCATTGCTCGCTATTTCATCACTAAAATTGCGCATCTGAGATTGAGCCGCTGAGTTGCAACTGTTGTATTTAGATTCAAATTCTTTCAGTTTCATTGGATATTCAATTTCCCTTGCTTCGGAATAATTGGAGTTGGGGGCTGGTTGGGAGGGAATAGCCTGCACTAGTGCAGTGTAGAGATTTGCAGCCAGAATTATAGCATCGTTTGAGGAAGAGCATATAAACCCGTGGCAGTCAAAGTCGTTGACTAAACTAGACTCTCTCATCACTACAATGAAAAGTGGTGGGTTGTCTTGGTTGTCTCCTTCCGTCAAAAGATTGGATTCTGACGAAGAGAGATTTTGGTATAGAGAGACTTTGTCTACGCTTTCAGGATCCGCAATTAACGGCATAAAAGCATATTCCGTTTGTTCACTTTTATTTATTACATAAGCATCCTTTTTTCGGAATACGAATTTCACTGCTGCCCAAACGGCAATAGAAGAAAAAGGATTCAGTCTTTCTGACGATCGGTTGACGTTATTACCATAATTCTTTACTTTAAGACCAGACCGTGTTATTTCGAGAGAACCGTGAACAAGACTGTTTGTTCTTCCGTTTCTAATATAATTAAAATAAAGTTCTTTCAAAGGACCTTGAAGCTCTCTTAAGGAAGTTACTTTTTCGCGTAATGGTATTGACCCCATGTAAGCTACTGGAAATTTAGGGAACTTTGATACCTCAACTGAATGATCCGATTCACCAGAGTTCATTTCTATAAACATTTTATTGATTCTATTTTGAACTTCGTTAGTTATTTGGGACTTTCGTTGAGATACAGCTTTATCTTCACAATTCTCTTTCTCTTCTTGCATGTAACTAGAGTAGTAATTATGTTTACTCTGAGATACATCGGATATCATAGATCTTGTGTCGTCAAACATTGAGTCGATCCTTTGTTTGTAGTGGAATGAACTCGCTGCAACAGATCGTTCTTCGTCTTTTTCAGAATTGGACAACTTGAAGCCGTTTTTTACTTTTGTCATCTCGAAATCAGATGAAACTATAGAATAATTATCTTTCATTGTGCTTGACTTACAGGCTGAAAGCGTTTAAGACCAAAATTTATAATTATATGGAACTAATTATACTTAAATGTTATTAATACATATCAAGTGATTTTGTTTGCCTTGATTTTAAACTTAGATTTGCTACCAACTCCCAAGATCATCCTGTAACAGAGAAAAAGAACAAAAATATTAATTTTTTATACATAAATAAAACAGTTTGAGACCTTGAAAACCATAATAATACTAGCGTAATAGGATTGATTTCGCTAGTTGTTCCAAGCCAGTGAGGTGTCAGGTACTGACCAATCCAATAATGAAGAAGTAAATCGAGCGTGGAATGTATAAATAAAAGTAAGTTTAGTCCCTACAAAAATCAAATATTATGGCATACAGTAATTTATACAGGTCATCGAGAGAATCCAAGCCAAAACAGAACAGAAGATTATACTCAACAGCTCTCTATATAAGAAAGCTGGTCTTTTTGTCTAAGAATTGAGATCTGGTCATGCTACTTGATGACGTCCCTGAACATTGTTACATGGTCACAATGTATTCAATTTATAAATTAACTTGATGAATGAAAGTCGAGTTTCATCATGGGCACAAGGCGGAGAAATCTTGCAGGGAAGGAAAAAGTGACAACCCCTCGCCGGGATGATGTCTTAAACCTGATTAACCAAGAGCAACATAATTTAATTTTTTATATTCCAATAAATAAAAATAAAATTTGGTTATTTTACAGCAGAGAAAAGTGGTACTTTTATATTTATTTTAAATAAAGAGGTAACTTTATTTACTCTTTGCTTAGTATTTATTTTATTTATTTTTCTACTTCATTTATTTTTATTTTTCTTATTTAAATTATTTAGTTTTGTTTATATTCAAAGAGTAATAATAATATTATTTGTTTTCTTTGTTTCTTATATGGTGACTTATAATGACAACAATGA
This sequence comes from Microvelia longipes, assembly GCA_018340805.1. NCBI lineage: Eukaryota > Metazoa > Arthropoda > Insecta > Hemiptera > Veliidae > Microvelia > Microvelia longipes. The sequence goes on along the minus strand of JACMZG010001893.1, from coordinate 6,806,058 downwards.
CAAAAGTCATAGTTCTGTATATTTTTCGTAGTGTCAAGAATTACCGCAAACACCTTGACATGAAGGACCAAAAACGAGAAAAACCAAGAGACTCAAGAAAAGATCTAGTGTGTAGTAATGTGAATAGTTCCAGGCTAGGTTTAAAAAGTTTGGCGGACGGAGTTTTAGATGGTATAAGGCAGGACATGAGTCCAACACTGATATGTCTGAGAACAGACCCTTGTTTTCCAGCGAAAATGACTTCTTCCTTTTACATTTCTTAAAAATTTCGAAGAGCGGTTTTTTAAATACCGAAATTTACAGCTAGGTAAAATTTTCACCCAGAAAATACTGTTTGATTCATGACGTGTTAGCCCACCACCTATCAAGTATCATATCTAATAAAGGTTTATTATTGGATATGATTACAAACTAAACAATATAACCTTAATACGGTTGTCCATACCATTAAATTAAATAAAATATACCTTTATAGAGACCAATAGGTAAAAAGGAATTATAAATAAATGAATATTTAACAATTTAATCGAAAGCGGACACAAAGAGAAATGAGACTAGCAACAGGTGAGTTTATACGTAAATTGCCTGTTGATCACAAGTCACGTGTCCAGTTACAACGTTAAATTACTAAACCTCTGGATTACGAGCCCGAGGCTAATATACCTAAGGCGAGATTTTATATTAGCATATCCGTATAAATATTAATTTACAAAACGACTTATTTACAATAATGCTAATCAACAAATAAATATGTCCTCTATGAGCCAAAAAAATCCATATAAAAGTTCTCTAAAAAATTTTAAATTTTAATTTGAACTAAATAACTGAATTAATATTTTTTTAAATAATTGGCGTAGGGTTTCAAGCTTATGCTGCACAATATCTACAGTCTACAGTGATTGAAAACAACCACTATTGGATTTCACGCTTCGTATTACATTTCCTTGAAGCATTATTATTATTATTATTTTGCTTTCCTACCTTCTAAAAGGGAGAGTATTACCAAGGAGTATATACACCGCAGGGTGAATACCCTGATGGGCCAAAAGGCCCTAAAACGGGCATTTTATTTTTTTATTCTCTACTAGTACTGTTCTATTTATTTGAATGGATTATTTCTGTTATATGTACTAAAAACTGTACCTACTTATAATTAGTTTATAGTTAGTTTAAACTTATAGTTATATCATTTTTAATGTTTCTTTTTTAGTTTATTTTCTTTTTTAGTCTTTACCTTTTATAAATGTTGTAAAAGGCTTGTAAAAAGCCGTTTATGTTATAAATAAATAAATAAATAAAATAAATAAATAAATGGATGCGCACCTAATGATAGTGAAGGCTTGTTCTATAATCGGCACTTATACGAATAGACGCTGTATTAATTTAATTTATAAACAAATATGGGGAACAAAGTGGAGCAAATTGTTTAATAACAAACATAGTGGAGCAAATAGGAAAAATAGTTGAACAAATAGCTCCAGTGGCAAGCTAGAGAGAGGCTGTTATCATAATCTTAAGGATATTCTGTTATTAAATTTGTACAACAATTGTTATACAAAAAGATTAGAAATTATTATTTCCTAAAAAAAAAGATTATTATTATTATTTTTGAGGCATAACCTATAGGTTGAAAATAAATATGAAAACATTAAGTTCAAACTTTTATACTCGACAAGGTAGAGATAATGAAAATGCGTTTTTACTAAGAAGCGTCGAATGTTCTGACTGGTTTATTATTTTATTTTGATGGTTTCACTTTCTTTTTTTTCTTCTTTACTGCGTAGCATTAAAACTAATAATAACTTTCGATAAACGACAATTATAAAAAAAAGAAACAACAATCAAAGGAAACAGATAGATAAAATATCTTTTTTTAGTTTTACTCTACATTTAGGTATTTTTAAATCCGGGTTTTTTGATGATTTTTCCATCAATATAAAAGGTTTCATAAATTAAGCAGTAATAATAAAATAGTGAGAAAGGGTTTCGTAGTAATTAAAATGTATTATTATAATTTCAGACCAGTTATAGAAACAAATGAAATATTATATAAAACAAATTGTCTTAACATAAGAAAAGGAACCCAGGGTTTTTCAATATTGTCTGTTTAATTTTGGAAGGAATACACGTTTAGTCCTCCCAGTTTATTAAATATCTGCTTGCCAGGTGATAGTAAAATTTATATGGCTGTTTACATAAGGCGAACAATAGTTATTTATGCAACAAGGGAAGAAAGTAAGTTTTACAGCTCAAGTTAAAGTTTCGTCCTAAGGCAGCGCCGAAGGAGGAAACTTCATTAGCTCACGAGGCCGGTAGACCGAGGGAGATAAACTAGTTAGCTCCCGAGGCTCGCCGAGGGAGTTAACTAACATTTTGGCTCCCGAGGCTTGACGAGGGAGATAATACGAGAGCTGAAAACTTTTATCCCTTGTTGCATATTAAATTTTATCTACGACTAGAGAACTAATACTAACAACTATTAATATTTTTTTCAGTTCCTTATTTGTTATTGTGTTAGTTTAGTTTATTCTTACCTTGTCAATTACTCTGATGAAGAGAGAATAAAGCCACTATCTTCACATTATTTTATTGTAAGCTGTCAATAGAATAATGTGTAATACTATATTTGTAATTTAAACATTAGCGTGTGTATATTGTATATTCTACCCGTAGTACCAACATAACACCGAAAAAAATCCTAAAAATTTCCTAAAATTCCTACAAATTTTACTAAAAAATTCTGTCAAGTTGGCAACACTTTCACTTTTCCTCCTTAGGGAGTAAAAGTACATTTACAGTGTGAGATAACAAGACTGTATGTAGAACTTACAATACAAGGAGTAGATAAATGTATTTACAGAGTTATGTTATGAACCATAGAGATATTATTACTAGAGGTTAAATTTTGAAACATCAAAATAATAACATGTTCACCTTTGCTATAAATATAATAAAATAATCAGTACAAAATTACAATAACTTATATAGTAAAACGTTAAAAATACAAATCTAAACACAAACAATGTGCGGGAAACCGAAATAAATTTATTAATTATAACCTTAACTCACTATTGAGGGAGGTTTCAATGGGGTTACACAGAGCTCCTGAAAGCTCCAAAATGTTCAGGCGTCTCAATGTATTAAGATAGGCTATGCCCTCTCTAGTATATATCTCTATGTTATGAACTATCAATTGCAGTGTATGAGTAACAACTTGATATGCTTAACTATTGACGTCTCAGTTTTAGTAATTTTTTATTTGTTCCATTTTTATTATTTTAATTATGAGGAATACAATTCTACTTTAATCCCCAAATCATAGAAACGATTTAATTAGAATGCACCAGCCCAACAAATGCTTAAGTTGATTGTTGCACATTTGAGTCGGTAGAATACGTATAGTTATTCTTTAAAAAGTAAATGTAAGTTTCTTAGAATTATCAAAAGTAGATAGATGCTAGACTTGTTTGCATTACTTGCTAAGCCTATGAACAAAAATTCAGAGCTCTACGATAACTGATATCTCTACGATAACTGATATCTCTACGATTATTCTTTATATTATAGAGACAATAGGTAACAAGAAACAAAGCACGTTATTCCACCTAATGTCTACTTTTCTCTGTAAGAGAACACTTTATTGTACCGAAGCCGATAAGGCGAGGAAGATTTTTCTCCTCAGCAAGCCTCGATAGCACTTTACTTTTGTTTCCCGAGGCAAAGCCGAGGTAAATAAACCGAGAGCGGAAATACTTTGATCTATGGTGCCTGAAATTTTTTTTCTACGACTACTTGGCTAGTTTTCAATAGCTGGTTTTCGCTATATTATTTTATAACTTCGAATTCTAACTTTATTGCAAACAAAAATTAATTGGTCCATAAAAATGTGACCTACCTCACCTACTACACCATACATTCGTAGAGATAAATTACTAGAAAGGGCATTGTCAATCTGATTGCCCCCCCCCTGCTAGTGACATTGAAATGGCAATTTTCGATACAAGAATTAGTTTACATCATTTTATAAGAATATACTGTTTGATTTCATCCGAGACAATTCCTTATTTAATAGTGAAAGAGTACTTTAAAGAATTTAAAAAATTATCGACACCACTTTTTTCTTAAAGATGGGTAATTTAGTGGAAGAACAAATTTAAAGAAAGTAATGTATGACATAATTTTTATGTTATATACTATGAAGACTAGAGCTACGGCATTTAACTTATTTCAGAGGAACCTCTGAAACGGATTTTGGATTTATGTGGTACTAGGCGCTACACTATCCTGGTGGTGGCCTGTATATAAAGAGGGGCAGTAGGGTACATGATAGTCCACACCGTTATGTTTAAGTACTAACAGGTTATCAAGTGTACCCGAGTCCAGTCCAGTACACCACAACTCTCTAGACTCGTTTCTTGTTTTCAGTCTTGATATAGATCCTACATTAAGTTCTGAGATTCAGAGCATTTCCGCTATCAGGCTTTCTCCGAGTCGCATCTATTTATTAATTAATAGATTTTAAAGGCAATTCAAAGGACGATGTAATATAATAATAATAATACTTTATTTAAAACCTCTTATGAGGATACAAATCTAATATAATCAATTATTAACAAAAAGTAATACACTAAATTACCTAAAATAAATTAATACTGAAATTAAAGAAAGCTGTGTTCATTAATAACAACAGAGTTAGTTAAAGCAAAATAAAATAAAACTTTGAAAATATCACAAGAATCAAACAACAAAATTATTGCTTGAATAAATAAACTTCTTCGATCAAATATTTTTTCTATAATAATTTTTCTTACGAAGGATTCGTAATTTTAAATTGTTTTAACATCATAAGGTTGTATATTGTAGCAATTCATGGCCAGATTGAAAGGGGAAAACTAAAACATGCTATAGTTCTGCACTTAGCAGGACTTATAGACCTGCTGAGACTTGAAGTCCTATACTTACAGTATAGGACTTAATTGTGTCTTATTTCTTGTACTTACGTTGTTTATGACAGCAGTTGGTGTTTGATATTTCCGGATATTTACTAAGTTCAAGTTTACTAAGTTCTAATATCCTAATGGAAGGAAAGGTGGGAATTTTATGATTTATAAAAGTTGTTTCCGTGGTTTTTCTAGGTCCAATAATAAAAATTAATCTTTAGTCCTTTTAAAATGTAAATTTATCTTAATATAGTTTATATTAATAAAAAATGTTGGTTATATTTTTGATTTCTCTTCTCTATTTAAACTTTATTTTTGAGAGGATTTCTATTATCACTGCCATCTCAAAACTCATGACGCAATTTATGATTTTAAAACAGCCCCCCCCAGTACTGTAAAAACCCCTGCTTTAAAAAACTCCAAAAAAAAAGTCTGTACACCTTCTTCCCCACTATAGGCATGGGCACCCGCATGCATTTTATTTCTTTTTTGTTCTTCATTCTTATCAAATAACGAATTAGGTTTTCTTTCAAGATGAGGACGGAGGTATTTCTCTCTCCCTCCCCCCGGATCCACCTAGAGAAAAATCATAATTTTTCAGTACAATAAAAACATCTTTGCGAGTAAAAATAACATGTTAATTTATATGTTTCTATGTTTTTCTCATGACAGGTTGTACATTTTATATATGTCAAAGAATAACTTTAGCTTAGAGTTAAGCAATTAAAATAAAAATCTGACAGACTATGTCAGACAGATTAGATACTTGAAGCCCTATTTTAATTAATGAACGATGAGCGTCAGTTACCACATCTTTATAATTCACTTACGAGTTTACTATAGGGTATTTGATCTATGTCTCACTATATCACTCATAGATCAAATACTGTATAGATAGATCATCATCAGTCATAGATCAAATATAAAAATCTATGACTGATATAGTGAGTCATAGATCAAATACTTAGTCCAAATTTGACGAATAAACGGTGAGCGCCGGTTACAATAACTCAGTCATTTCCATATCGGTCTTTATTATACATATTTTGGGGAAATCTTAGAACGTGTGACCGCACCTGGCAGCTTTTTTAGTTATTTCATATCATTTATTATATACACCTTTTTAATTAAACGAACAGTGAGTTTTTTAAAAAGTTATAGTATATCTTTTGGCGTGCGTGTCTGTAAAGGTATGCTGTGTATTAGTGTGTGTGTGTCACGCGTATCGCCCACAGATCATACGCTAGTGTTAGAGAGTTGAAACTTCGCAGAAAAATCATTACCCTGTACAGTGTTAGTCTGAAAAAATAACGTTTTCTTCTAAATCATAATAATAACTAAAATAATGTCAAATAATCAGTTAAATCCTCTAAAACGCAAGTATTCAGATAAATCTAACATTTTCCTGGCGTCATCACAATGCTTTCTTTTGTATTTTCAATTAAACATATCAAAATTAATTAATTTTCCTCTGCCTTTTTTTTTTTAATGATATTTTTTTCATTACTAAATGTAAAATAAAGTTTAATTTAATTTAACTCTCTATACCCTATAAGGAGACAGGGAAGGAGATCAAAAGAGACAATTATCTCCTTTAGAAGAAGATTGCAACAACGGATTATGGAGACACCCACTATATTTTCACGTATTTTCCATGGAGTTTTATAAAACCAAAAAGTGATTATAGAGGTATGTCTGTAAGTGAGTGCACGTAACACCTATATATAGATGTATGTTAAGATTACTTGCATTTTCTTGTAAATTGGTGATCATCTTGAATAATCGAAAGATTACAAATTTTCTGACTTCTGTGATAGCATTCTTTGTTTTTAATCTAATCAGATCTCGACCAAAAATATATTTTAGTTAAAACCAAGCTGCAGGCTGCAGCGCAGCATGCATTAGAATGATTCAGAATTGAGGAAAAGCTTATACTTCTATATTTGCCAATTCTATATGTTTATATCTTTATGTATACATAGTCCGCATTTAAAACATCCATAACAATTGAAGATATGCTTATTCTATATTTATTATATTGTTACTGTTATGTCATGTGACTTAATTTAATTATGCTATATGATATAGCCAAAAGATGGAATACAATTTTAAAACAATATAATATGCTTAAACGGTGAATGTGTAGACTATTTTTTTTAATTTAAAATGAGCTAAAAGATTCCTAATTTTAACCCGCGGGATTTTTAGGAATGATAAATAGAAAAAGGATAATGGTAATTTCTCAATGGTGTATGGTGTTTAATCGAAATAAAACATTCTGAAACCTGTAAATAATTTGAGACTAACGGAACGCCTAATCATTGACCAAAATACAAAAGCTATTGACGCGTAACGCGTTTTATTTGCAGGGTGGATGTATATTTGGTCAATAATTGATTGCTATAAAGCTATGGAATCCGTAAGTCTATGACCGTCACGGACTATTATCGAATCACTAGAACTTGGAAACGATTCTCACCATGCCTAGAGGTTAAACAAATATCTCATCTATAAAATATTTTAATGCAAAACTATTATTTATAGTTTATATATTAAAGAAAACAAGGATGTTTTGCTTCCTTAAGATTTAACAAAAGCGCATAAAATATTTAGGCTATTTTAATGGAAGTTTATAAATCACAAATAATGTAGTATACATAATTTCGGAAATAAAAAAAACTTTTCCCCTTCGCCTCAAAAACATTTTAGAGTCTAAAGCCCAAAATTTAAACCCAAAGACGTAAACACCAAAAGCGTAAACTACCACTGTTTTACCCAAAATAAATGTATACTTTTGCTAATAAAAGAACTTGATTAAAAAACTTTATTAAGAGTTAGGCTGCAAAATGGTGACTTTAGCATATTCATCACATACTATAGTTATCAGCTTCTTAATTTTAAAATATTTTTGATGGAAAATGATCATAAAAACTCGTGGCCTTTTTTGACTTATATAACTTCAGTAGGTCTTGTTTTACTTAAACAAGGCGAAAATTATTTAATTTTGACTCCCGCTATGCCACCCAACCTACAAAAGAATTGTTTTAAAAAATATTCAAAATATAATTTTTTTTAGTGTAATATTTAAGGGACATGTTTTTCCTATTCTTTATTTTCTAAACAAATGTGTTTATTTATATACTTACTTATACTTATATATATATATATATATATATATATATATATATTATATATATATAATATATATATATATATATATATATAATATATATATCACTGGAATCTCAAATGAGCGTTATAAGCCTCAAATTTTTATTGCTATCTTTTTTTTAAATTCAATAAGTAAATATTGATATACACGTATAAATATATTATTTTCATAGGAATCTCAAATGAGCTATCACATATTATTTTCTAATCCTTTCTCATGACTCACTATAGAGTTCAATTATGAGCTCAAGAACATTCTAGATTAAGACAAATATTCTCTTTATTTTTTTTCTCCATACATTTGTCTTTCTTCTTAAACGGATGGTTTTCTTTTCAAAAATGTTCTATTGTTACTGATAAATTATATACTCAGGTTTACACCGATTCTTTGTTATAAGACTAGCTAACATTGCATAGTTTAGAAATGCCATATTAGAGCCATTTTCTATTAAAAATTTGCTAAGATCAAGTTCTAAAAGCCATTAAAAAATAATAATGTTGGATTACTAAAATTCTTCATAGAACCAGTGATAGTTTCATACTTGTGACCCTCCCCCCCTTCAGTTGAAAAAAAGAATATAACTATTATTTATTCTGTATACGAAGGTTATTTTTATGTAATCTAAGTATTGATTTGACTTCAAATATTAAAAAATATAAATTATTTATGTTAAACAGACAAAGAATAAAATGTATACTTTAAAGTGGAATAATAAATGAGCAAAAAATCATACTAAAATTACTGCTTAATTATTTATTCTACTACAGTAGTTACAATTGCTAACTAAATTCATAACTTTTTTTGCGTAAATACGCTTAAATGAGGTTGTACATATATATATATATAATATATATATATTATATAATATATATATATATATATATATATATATATATATATTTAAATCTGTCTTTGGCCGTCTTTAATTATTATTACTGCACACATTAAATAATAAACTCTGTGCAAAATATTAATGTTACGATTAAATTATTTTTATTAAATAAATAGATTTTCAATTGACAAAAATGGGTAGGAATAGAAGTGAAGCACATTAGGAGAGTTGCCAATGATGCAGCAATTTATTTATCATATTTTTATCTGATTTGGTGTTCTCTATTTAGTTTTATTTACCATTTAATACTATTTGGATGGTGTCACAAATACCCTTTCCTACGCTTCTCAATAGCCAATTCTTGTCAATAGTGACAGTTAAACGTTAAACAATGATAACTTGCATAGATTCCGGTGTTGTGAGGTTAGTCCAGGCTTTTTCTCAATACAATTCATCCTTTTTGAGGTTTTCACTAAGACTGACTGAAATAATATTTAAGGCTGTATTTCCCGTATCTATTTTCGTATTCCCTAAATTGTTCAGTCACTATTACTTGTAGGAAAGACTTGAAATTTTATATAAGCATGAGCAGCAAAATATGCTCATGGGTCGAGCGTCTAATTTTGGTCATGCCAATTTTCAAAACAATCCAAACATTTTCTCGCGATTTATGAATTCGGGACATGTTTCCTAACGGCTAATGACTGTATAACACTAGTAGACTTCACGATTAATTTTTGAATAAGTTTCAACCTTCTTGCCTGAACACACTGTATAACAGACACACACATATATAGATTGATAAAAACAACTTAGGAGGTTTAAAAAACCATTGAAACGGATATTTCGGGTAGAATCCCGGTTTCTGATTTTTTGGGGCAAACAATACTCTCCTAACATACCTAAGGTATAAATAAAGAATGAAGAAATAGTTATTTATGCCATAAGGCTGTGAAGTGTGTCTTTATGTCACGGCAATTAGATTTACCGACGAGCGAAGCGATTCGGGAAAAATTGCCAAGACGTAAAGACATTCTCAGCCGGATGGCATACACTATTTTTTTGAGGTAACACTCATTAAATAAACTGCGATATATACTTAATTGAAAAAAAAACGTCCAATTAACTCCATATTATCGTCGTCATTGAATTTATCCATAGCTTCACACTTTTACTCAAAAATGTAAAAGCTTTACAAATAAACACACAAAAATTGTCAATTAGAACACCTTTTAAAAACGAAAAAAAAGTTAGTCTACGAACAAAAACGGAAAAAATGAACGTTTTTAAGAAACCTCATGAGGGTTTACACAGATTGTTTTTTGAACACGCTACATTACAGTAATGGGGCAATATATGAATTACTTTACGTCCTAGGAGTTTTTTACATTCATTATTGTCCTCGGAGGTGAAAGTACTAAATAACCTCCTATAACAATAATGATTGGCTTCTCATCCTAAAAACGGTCCAATAAAGTACTCAATTACGTACTACCTTGAAAAAATAATATATTTACGTTATAAATATACATACAAATTTTAATCAGAAACAAAACTTTTACATTTTGTGGCATTATACTGTTTAAGAATAAAATTCTTAAACACCTTCAGGAAGTCTGTTCAATTGGCAATTTCTATCGTATGAGAGCGTACACATTGCACACAAATAGAGGCTTGAAACACTTTTTCAAGACACACAAAACCTCATTTTAGCCTCCTCTAAGCGTGTTAAGGTTATGGTATCCTCAATCAATCGCTGTCGACTTTTCACTCATTGTTTGTGTTTGGTTTGGTATTATAAGCGGTCTACTATTTAAATTCTATTATAAAAATAATATATTTCCTTTAAAGGAAACATTTTTAAAAGACTTCCTTCTGCTCTCCCAATATGTTAATTATAAATGTACACAATTTATATTATCAATACTTAATTTTTTAATATAAATTTATTATTTATTAAAAATTGCACTTATAATGTATAATGATAATTTTAATATTAATTTTTTTTGTAAGTCTTTGTTGTAGGCCGCAATTCTATTATTTTCAAACATTGTATAATACCATGGCTGAATGGTCCTAGTAGACCAATGCCAAATAAAAATAAAAAAAATAAATAAATAAAAAAAAATTGTATAGGTAGACCTCATGTCTATTAAACAATGTTCATTATAATAAAATTATAATAAATAATACTTGTTTAGATCCTTCAGGGCCATTAGGATACCCCTGCGGATACCACCTTAGTGACAACCGTTACGCTCTAAGTTTGCAATAATTTATTAAACTAAATCTTTTATGAAGCATAACCTGTAACAGAAATCTGGGATGCGAACCCTGGACCTCCGTGTTGCAAAGGTCGTTCTAAGTACTGACACTCTAACGACCTCGACCATGGAGTCGGTTGCTTAATATATTATCTTATAGTAAAATAATAATTGCAGAAGATGTGAAAAAAAAATAAATTAAATTGCAAGGAAGCCTTGTATTATTGAAAAGTATTAATATTCATATCAAAATCAAACAATTAAATCAAATATAATTCTGCAATAAAAAGAAAAATTATTCTAGTCATTACAACCAGAAGAAAATTCTGAAGTTAGTTGATCAAGTTAGTTCTGACATCACAGAGATTACTTTTTAAAACTCCTGTCTAAAAGTTATGATTTCAAAAAGGTCAAAACTAGTTTTTAAATTTTACGGCTATTTTATTTCAAAGGGGATCTGAAATTGTTTGTGACGAAAATTTCGCATCGATATGATGAAATAAGTCAAAATATATTAGGTGCTAAATTTGATATTAGTGTGATAAAACGCCGGATCATGATTTTGGAGATGTAAACATAGCAAGTACTCCTGATAGATTATAGAAATTTATAGAAGTTTTGTAGATAATTTAGATATATGTATAGAAGCAGACTGGACAGTGAGGGTGGGGGCGGCAGATCTCCTTGGGACCCTTAGTAAAACATAAACTTAAAAAACAACGAAAATTAAAAGAATGATTAAGATATTACACAGTTTTCTACTTTATTTATTAATTTTAATTTTTTAATATATTCATAAGAACAAGGTCAAAGAGGCCCAATATGTGGTAGGGCCTAAAAAGCTCCTAGAGAGTTCTTCTTCTAGAGCCTTTAAGGCCCCTATTTATTTTACCTGGATTTTTAAGAGCCCTATACGGAAGACTAGGGCGAAAAAGGGTCCCAACATACTTGCTCAGGGACTACTGCTCTAAAACAGCATAAAAAACTCTAGATATTTATGTTTTTTAAGTAATTACATATAACATACCTAGACGTTCAAGGGGTTAAAACAAAGACTAGAGCTATTTATGACCCTTAACATACTTGGTCAGGGATATTTATGACCAAGTATGTTAAGGGATATTGAATATTAGTGGTTTTAATAAATATTAAATTAAAACAAAAAAATTAAATTAAGCATGCTATGATCATTAATACTGCTCTAGTTACAGTAGACCCCTCTCCTTTGGAAGATATATTACCACCCCTCCTCTCATTGGGCACCTTGAGATGTAGGTTTAGCCCTTTAAGGCAAAACCTACCTTGGGCCTTTTTAGCTCAGTCCGCCACTGTATATGTAGGTAAATTAACGTACCTAGGATGAGATTAGAGGGTTAACTCTTTGGAAATAAAGCTTAACGATACTATTGATTCGACATAAAACCTTTCAATACATGTTTGTTATTTAATAAGTAATTGGACTGCAAATTTGTAAAAGTGAATAGAGGAGGTCCAAGCAGTGCAAATGGTAATGAACCAATGCCTCTGCATGGGTCTATTTATCTTGTTTCATAGAAACGTCTATACGGACAAAACTAACATAAATAAATTTATGCACTCACGCTCACACACACACACACACACACACACTCACACACTCGCACATGTATACATATATATATATACATATATATATATATATATATATATATATATATATATATATATATATATATATATATATATAATATATATATATATATATATATATATATATATATATATATATTCTTGATCACTGAGAAAAAATCCATTTTTCTATGAAAATTCGCAAAAAATACAAATTGTAACCGTTTTGAAATGATAACCTTGAAACGCAGGTTTCATAAAAAGTAACCTTTCTGTGACGTCAGCTTAACTAGGTCTATAATATCAGTATGATACATCGATCCTTATACGTGAAGTATTCAAGTTTCTTTATCTGTTCCACGTTATATTAATACATAACTGTTTCCCTGTCATTTCGTCCTCATTTCCTTAAGTCGATGTAAAAAATGTTGAAGATAATAATAAACTTAATCATTTAAAAGCCAACCTTAAAGACATTGTAAATGAGGACATCATGAAAACTGCCAATAAGGATCAATATAAATCTTGATCAATCAATTTAAAGTGTTGGCACCGCACCTTTTAGTCTAGAGATATATAACTAGAGGAAGCATAGCCTGTTAAGATGATCTTAATACATTTAAAGGCTTGAAACATATTTTGGGGCTCTCAGGGGCTTTGTGTAACCTTGTTGCCACCTCTATGAGTGAGGTAAGTTTTAATGTAGGTATTTAATGTAAGTGTTTAATGAGGTAAATATTAATTCTATATTTTTTCATTGCTGTTGTTCGTTAAAGCAAAGTATGATGAGGGGGAGTTCAATTATATTAGGAACCGCACTTATGGCACTAGATATATTGTTAACATTAATATTCCCACTTGTAGGCTCAATAAATCACATCAGTCCCCAAATTTTAATGGAATAAGGTGCTTTAATAAATTACCAGCTTCAATAGTTGAACTTCCACCCAAAAATTTAAAAAAAAAAAGCATTAAAACATGGTTGCTTGAGAAAGCCTTCTATAATGTTAACGAATTTTTAGCTGATAATTTAGTATTCCCGCCTTAAATGTTTAGTGTTTTCATGTAATGTTATGCCTTTTTTTAATCAAGTTTGTTATTCAAGTTATGCTGCCTATGTTTATGCAGTCTATATAATAATTTATAATCTATTTGTTTTCTTGTTTTGTTTTTTTCATTTAATTGTAAAATTTTGACAATTTCACAATTGTCAAATTTACAAAAATTGTCAAAAAACTTTGTAATAAAGTAACCTCAAGTATGTAAATCAATAAATGATTCAATCGATCTCACCTTATTGCTTATGTAAACATTCTATTAAATAAATTACTGTAATTTTGTACTGCTTATTTCATTAAATTATCTATAAAATGTGTCTACCGCCGTGGCCGTGATCGTATACTAAGGACTTGATTTCGGTACTGGAGGTCCGGGATTCGCAGCTCGGGCTATGCTCTTAGTTTATATGAATAGTATTTGTAAATAAAAGATTTTGTAACTAATGAGTTACATTTTTGGAAAGAGGATCATGCTCACCTAAACCAAACCAAGCCATTTTGATGTACATTAATAATTATATATAACGAAATAAATAAATATAACGAAATAATATAAAGAAATAGATGAAGGCCAAGACATGACTGAGTGAAAATATTGGGAAGATGTCACTGGACAGAGGTTGGAGGCAATATAATAATACAGGTAAGAATGCGGACATAGGGCAGAAACAGATAAGGGTCCAGGTGAGTTCAGTGAGGTATGATCACAATTTCGCCAACTATCATTATAACTTAGAGGATAGTGGATGCAACCCACTTGAGGCTGTTCCTGAAGAGTGAATACTCTAATGGACCAAAAGGCCTTCAAACTTTGAAAATAGCGCCAAAATCTTCCTAAATTTAGGCAGGCACTTGCGCGAAAAAAATCACAAAAAGGTTGTGTGACGTCATGACGTCACGAAAGACTTTTTAATATATTTTTACACTATTGCAAAGAACTTGGCTCTTGATGAATTATAAATATATCAGTGTAATAGGTATAGCCAACATTTTATGATAAATGTTTATATTTAATTATTTTCAAAAATTATGGCATTTGCTTAAATTTACTTTTTATTACTTATACATAAAAAACAATTCCTTTATAAGTAATTAATGAATTGATAATATAGAATAAGTTCATTAAAAACTAATTATGTATAAGTAATAATGAATTGATAATATATAAGTTCATTAAAAAACTAATTATGTATAAGTAATTAATGAATTGATAATATAGAATAAGTTCATTTAAAAAACAATTTATGTATTAGTAATTAATGATTTTTTTAAATACTTTATTTTTAATAAAAACATACAAGATGATTACAAATATTTTATCATAAAAATGACAACTCTACAATAGACATCCAGAGCGTAGGGTTGGAGTCAATACATAGCTAAAATAAGTCAATTGATAATATAGAATAAGTTCATTAAAAAAACTATATATGTATAAGCAATTAATGAATAGGTAATATGGAATAAGTTCATTAAAAATTTAATATCGTTTTATGAATATCATAACATTTTATGATCTATCATATCAGTCTGTTTTTTAGCGAATTTCCTTTGGAAATTCGCCTAATGGGATATTTTATTTCCTAGAGGGTTGAATTTTGAAACATCGAAGAAGTAACCTGACCACATTCGACTATCAAAATAATAAAATAAAAAGAACAAAATGACATTTAATTATATATAAGAACATTTAAAATACAAATCAAAACACACAAAAATTGCGGGAAACCGAAAACAATTCATTTATTATGACCC
>JACMZG010001893.1:6557929-6785429 GCA_018340805.1 Microvelia longipes | reverse complement strand
TAAAAAGTAAGTATGTGTTTATTAGAAAAAGTTGACCTTGATAGGAGTTGATAAAGGAAACAAGTAAAGAAGAAAGTAATATACCTGTTTGAGTGAAACGCGCTCCCCGACCGAGTACTAGGTGCCGTTGCCTTGTTGTAACATTAAGAACAAGATTGGAACTGATGTATAGCAAGTTTAGTGAAAGAAAAAGATTACTCCTGCCTAGGGATTGGCAGCGAGAGGGGATTACCCCCTCAAGTTCTAGTTCAGAACAGTGCGTTCTTTTATTGGAATTTTCGCGATCTTACGGATTTTCATTCAAAAGTTTATCTAAATGATTCTATTGAAGGGAAAACATGGAAGGAATTAATCAGTACTTTTCCTCGCACCTTTTGGACTCGCTCAGACAATGACAAATCCGTTTACTTACCAGTGGTCACTCATCCACTTACTGACCACGCTCGATGCTGCTTAACATAAGCAATCCAATACAGCGCGTAGGTTTGCAAGCAGTAACTTATTATTCTTAAAATGTAGTCGGTCCCTAATGAGATTAACGATCTAAATCCTCTAAATAAATAGATACATTTTATTGCTATCGTTCTCTCTTTAAATACCCTCTTTACACGCAGTTACGATTTCCAAGCACATCTGAAAAATATTCACTTAATTTACTTTCCGTCAAGTGAGGGTTTTTATGGCTTTCCTAACTTATTTATCCCAAAACGAGTTTTTTTACTTTTCCTCATTTATACGGTTCGTATACCTCTTATAGTATAGAAACATAATAGTATACATACGTAAATAAATAAGTATTTTAAGTTTAATTTCAATACGGCTAGTATATAAATAAATAAATCGTTAATTTATGTCTAAATACCTATTTACAATTAGTAAATTACAAAATATATAAATAATACTACATACACACACACAATATATATATATATATATATATATAATACTATATATATATATAATATATATATATATATATATTGACCATTTGTGTCGCATAAGCTCAAGGCTTGTGCGCGACACTGTTTATATTTACGGGCTTTGTCAAAAAACTAATGTTAGGACCATTGAACAAGCTCAGTACTTGGAAAGGTGACAGCTGGTAGTAATACAGATATTCTTACTATCTGAGAACAAGCAAATCAAGTACGAAGACGTACTGTTGTGTAAATTAGGCGATTTCTATATTCTGAGGACGAGCGAATCCGATATGATGAGGAAAAGTTTTTGAAGGAAAAATTTGCTGGAAAGAGGAAGCAATATTCAGCGAATTTTCATAATGAACCGAGTTCTTGCAAAGCATGACTAGTTGGCACAATGCAATTGTGCAAGAGACACCTAGGAAATGTATCATGCAAAATACAATGATACTTCGGTACTATCAAATTATATGTTTTGCGTGCCAAGCATGATGACGGTAAGAGAGCACCGCTTGTCTCTGGAAAATACTTCTCATTGTATTCATCGGAATTTTAATTGTAGGTCAGAGTGAGCTCAGGCTCTGTAGGCGCCCTGATGAGTTAGACGTAACGAAACAGAGTGGGACAAAACATTATGTCGAGCCATCAATGATGACGAATGTCGAATGATGGAACAGTTCCTAGATGTAGCATTGCATTTTTCTTGTTACATTTTCTAGGTGTCTCTCGCTCAATTATATTGTGCAACTATTCATGTTTTGCAAAACTTGGTAGTAATAAATGATAAATAAATTTATACTTAATTATTACAACCATCAATTATTTCTTCTCGTTCGCATTTAAACCGTATGCTTATAGGAAAAGTATTGTGTTTGTACAAAAACGCCGAAACCGGAATTTCAACTAAATTGTCTGGTTCAGTTGATTTTAATACCACGAGAGTGGTTTTGTACCATGTTGATTGTCTGTCTGTATGTGTGTCTGTTATAATCGTAGTTTTCAGTGTGATGCTAGAGCATCAAAAGTTGATACAAAATCAATCTTTAGGTCTAGTTGTGACATCCAGGAAATATTTTTATGACATAATAAATCGTCATTAATGACCCAGACAACATTTTAAATATTAATGAAACTCGGAAAAATGATCGTATCGTATCAATTTTTCATGTCTAATGACATGTTAAAATAATAAAAATAAAAAATCCAATTATGTTATAAAAGTTATCCCGAGTGTACCTATCCCCTAAATCTGTATACTAAATTAAGAGCAATTTGATTCACCTATAGTTGAATAAAACACAAATTATGCTCTAGAACAGTATAACGCAAAGTGTGGTCTGCGGACCCCTGGGGATATCCGGAAAGATTTTATGGAGTCTGTGAGCTAATGAACAAAGTATTGTAAGAAATATGTAAACATTTATCAATTAACTTTATTGCTACTATTATTAACAATCATAATAGTAGTCCTAATATTCTTTTACCGAATTACCAAAGGAAAAATAAGCTTATGCTTATGATATTGTTTGTAAATACAACAATGTTTTACAAAAGTATATGAGTCAAGAAATTACTAACCAAGTTTTTATTGGTAAACATAACCACCTATTTCCTGTTAGTAAGATGGCCCATAAATGTGTTAAGTTTATCCATACATAAACTTATGCAAGTAACGTCTATTCAAACATAGTCTTTACTGTCTTCCGTCTTTTTAGTGTCTTTCCTCCATGTGTGAACGATAATCATGATTTTAGAACCTAATTTTTTTTAAATTTAATTGCAGATATTGGTAATGATCTATATTCTAGAAAATAACTTATGTTCAATTTAATTGTAGGTCTTGACTAAAGTAATATATAAACCAAGTAGGGAAACAATACGATTTCTGTCAGATCTGTTGTAGAGCCATTTTGTTTTAACCTTGTAATGTAAACAGCCTATTTACGGTACTCAACATTATTTTTAATTGCCTTTATTTGTACATTTTAGTATAAAATGTTAATAGTTTGTGTTAGAAATACGTTTAATCACATCCAATAGAGGTTTAAGTGCGAATCTTTAAATACTAGGTTTGTTTAAATTACTTCAAACGAGAGGCTAATAAAAATATTTTTTCGTATGCACTTCTTAACTTAGTACTTTTTTGCGAGAGATATTTGTTTTTCCCCTTCAAATATTAATTGTAATTAGTAATTTAACAACTTCAACCTAAAAGTTTTGAGTATAATAAAAATAATCGTAATTTTAAGTTATATATACATTTTCGTCAGTATGTTTTTCAAAATTTTAATAAAAATGTAATTTACCTTTACTATAGTTTCACTTTTACTTTAACTAATTTATTGTAACAATAACTCACAGATTTTTTTTGTTGCAAAATCATTAAACTATCACGCACATATCGAAGTACGAAAACACGATGAAAAAGTAAAACTAATGTAATATTATCAGGGTTGCCAATAAAATTAAGTAAATAAACGTAAACCCTAAAGGCGCATGCGCAGTTATTCCAATTTTAGCTATCAGCAGATCACGCGTGTCTGAAGTTTATAACACATATTAGTATAGGAGTTTCCCTACTTGATTTATATTAATTTAGTCTAGACTCAAGGGCATAATATCATAATAACTTATGATTGATTAAACCGTAGATAGGCAAAGAGACGAATAAGTAAGTATAAGTTTTTTAAGTGTAGGTAATGATCTAGAATGTAGGAAATAATTTAAGTTCGATTAACCAGATGGTAATGATCTAGATTCTAAAACATAGTCGACTTTATGAGGTAAATTAAATGCTTGTCATAACATAAAACTCATAACAAGCCCCCCCCCCCCCGGTGGTTGATCCCCGTGGAGAACACCTCGCATAAACATATATTTTGAAATGGAAACAAAAAAAAATCAAGTTTATTGGAACAACAATGTTTGTTGTAAAACAATTATTTTAGAAACCTATCCTAAAATTAATTTCAGTATCAGCTGAAGCATTTAGTCTGGGAAGTTTTATTTTTATATAAAGATCTAAACAAAGATGTTCGATTCTGTGTTAACACTAGTGAAAAACAAAAAGATAAAGACGAATATCTATGTTGACGAGTCGGGAGTCGGCTCTCTACGGTTATATAGTTTTATTATTCTGTATAAATTGTTTCTTAATAGGTATTAATTAATTAAATTCCCGGCTTTAACACTTAGTCTAGTAACGCTGTCTATATTTTTGCTCATGTGTATTATATAGGTCTTTAAAAATGCATAAATCACTAATGGTAAACGGTTTAAGGTTCGAATTTAGTTTGTTTACATGAAACGCTGTGGTGATATAATTATTATGTCTTTTGTTCTTGTCGTGATTAATAAATAGAAATAATTGTTACTAAAATGGTCACTTAATGCTGGTTACTCGTGTTTGTTTTTGGTTGAAGCGATGTTCGCATGAGTTGATTAATTTTATCTGAAAACATGACGATGATTTTATGGATCTTTTTCATATCTGTGTTTTTTGATGTCGGTTCGTCTCTAGAAGGTAGTTATTATGTTAATAGCCTGTTATAATTATGTAATAGCCTGAATGCTATTTGATTTTTCCTAGATTCTATTTGTTGTTTAAGTGTGACTTCTATAAAGTAAATATTGGGATCGAAATAAAACGCCAAACCTCTGGCTCTTGAGTCAGTACTAGAATTCACACTAATACTTCTTCACACTAAGCCATGCTTTTACCAATGCAAGTTTACTTACCATGTCAAGTTTATTACTTGACAAATGGATAGTCTTAGAAGGTCCAGAGGAGTAATGGATAGTGCAGAGAATACCTTACAATGTGTTTTATAACAAAATTGGTTTTACCCAAAATTTGTTGTTGGGTAAATTTTTAAAAATATTACTTCTCGAAAGTGATAAAAAAATGCATTTGGAGGGGTTGGTTTGTTTTAACTCCCTGGTTTGAGGTGGTCCTGAAACGGGATAGTTGCACTACCGCAGTAAGCACCTTGTTCTGCCTTTATCTATATTGTAAACAGTTTTAAATAGAGAAGTCTATTTATGTTTATAAAGAATGTAAACAAGACAATTTTCAATTTAGTTGTGAGATTTTGTATTATTTATGGTTAATACAATATTAACCGTTGTTAAACGCCCCTTTAAATAATTTTAACCTTATAAATTATGAAATAATAATTTTATATATTTGGCAACTGGGGTCAGTACTCTACTGCAGCGGGTGCGGGTACTGCAAACTTAAAAAACAAGCCTGTATAGAACAGCTTATTCCAGGTGAGTAAGAGTACTGTGTCCACCGCCCCCATCTCTACTGTTTAAATGTTTCATCACTTTAGACGTCTTACTCAAAAATTACTATGTACACACAGCATATTTAACTGGTAACTATGTTCCATATGAATTTTATTTGAACCAGTTCTTGCACCTTATTGGTTCAGTCAAATGTGGCAGATGACATCAAAAGTGATCCTGCTAAAACATTGTGTCTTTTAATGTGAAGGTGATTGGCTCTCAGGGTACATATAGCGTATTGAGAGGGTATACAGGATTTCATCTCATTTTTTTTAGCATGTCCGACTTATTCTCACTGCATTGTTCTTACAGCATATTTAACCATCTTAACTTAATACGATCCGTGGATTTAGAATGCTGTGTGTACATAATAAATTAGTTGAGCATTGAGGCTTAACTTATGTCATTATGTTCTCAAGTGAGGGCTTAAAGGCTGTGGGAAGGGAGGGTGATCTTTTAAAGAGAATTGATATATAGCTTACTCTTTTTCTCAGTTTAAAGCTAAGCTATTAGAGGTGAAGGGTGATTAAAGCATAGGGAAACTGAGTTTTTTTGTTATTTTTTAAAATGCATCCCTGATGATGAGTGCTTATACTATTTTTCATCTAATAATAATGTTTCGTAATAAATTGGTAATAGAGCTATAATGAATTTCATTGGATAAAATTAACTTCTTCTCAAAAGATTCTTCATTTAGCATCCCTCTCCTGTTATTAATGTTATCAAAAAACTGCTGAGCTCTAGTCAAGTTTGATTTGCAAAATATGTACTTAGTTCTTGAAATACGAGATTAATATTAAGTAATGGCATCGTCAATAGCACACAAATTGTGTGAGGGAAACAATTCTATTGTTCGTTCCGCCATCGATTTTGTAACTTTGAGGAAAAAATAAATACTCAATGTATCAGACTTTCTTCACCCATCTTCAGAATATGAAAATCTCCTAACACATTATCACCTAATTGCAAAATGTCTTTGTCCTGTAGGTTTGAGCTGAAATCCGAATCTGGAGTTTTAATAAATTAGGTGATAACTGTCTAGTTAACTACTTTGGACGATTGTCTAATCGTCCACAGTGGTTTTTATCTGCTTGTTTGTCTGTATGTGTTTGTGTGTGTACATATGTATGTGTGATTTTATCATCGTATGCTAGAGACTTGAAACATAGTTCCAAAAACCATTCTTTAAGCCTAGTTGAACTTTCCGGAAAACAATTGTTTTATTAATTAAACTATTAGATTGTTTTGAAATGTGGCACACATGTAGTACTCCATATTACCAACAAATTTGTAAAGTGTTATTTGACTGTCAGCATTGATTACATATTGAATGTCATGTATACTTTTTTTCAAAAAATTGTTAAAAATCAAAGAGTAATCCAATTAAATTGAAAGTTAGCACACGTGTTTCCCTTTACTAATATGTATACTAATTTTTAGTTCCAGCCCATTTGCATAATCAAGTGTATGAACGTAGTATTTATTTGTTCTACTTTTAAAATATGGGGTTAAGTCTGATTTGAACCCAAAATTTGAATAATGTTTACAGCCTGGTTGAATCCCTCTTGAAAGTTACAAGCAGATTTAAAATTTTATTTTAACTTACTTGACATATTATGGACAGGTTTTGGACTAGATATTGTGTAACATTAAAGGGTTAATGTCAGCAAGTAATGAGTGCAATCAATGATTTTGATTATTAATACTTAATATCGATAAATAAATATTTTTGTCAGATATACATAAATCTATTTAGAGTTACATTGCTTTGAGTGTGTACATGAATTTCCAAATACAAGTCTTAAATATTTCGTACTTATTTATTCTTAAAAATTTTGTTATTTATAATTAATTAAGTGCACTTTGATTCTTATTATTTAATTCAGGATGTTACTTGATGGAGTTGCCTTCGATAAAAATAAACATAAATAAAAAAGTCACTCTTCGTAAATAGTTTTGATTGCTCAAAATGAAAAACAACTTACTATATTAAAGGGTAACACAATATGCACTAAAATAAAAATAAAAACACACTGAAAATAAATGAGAGATATCTGTCAGTAAACAACTGACACATTTCTTTAATTTATTCTAAATTATTCTCAGTGCTCAAAAGTTGTTGGCTGTGTTGTGTTAATTTTTTTTCTATTATTATTTTATTTTATTTTAGTGCATTGTGTGTTACCTAAAGATGCTGAGCTTTGCTCATGAAATGTTGTAATTATTAAATAAATTAACAATTATTTTAAATACTTAAAGATAGAAGTTATGTTTTACTCAAGTTTAGAATCAGGCTCAGATATTATTAGATAATATTGAGACCTTACGCATTAACTCATACCAATTAATTTATATAATTTTTTTACTACAGGTAAAAAACCAAATGGTGAATGCCATACTTACCTTGGTAAAGTTTGCAAGAGTCATCTAGTCGGGTCAAGATGGTTTAATAAAAGTGATTCCAACTCTGGTAGTTGGAGGAATGAACTGATTACTGCTGGTCTTTGGGAAGAAATCATTAAAACACTAACCGAGCCATGCAAGAGTGCAGCAGAGGTAATATTATGTTGATTTTTAAAAATATGATTTTAGGTCAGTTAATTGTATTGACTGAACTGTATACTATATTTTAAATTCATAATTATTAAGGATGTATATCATTTGATACTACAGAGATTTGCAAAACATGAATAGTTGACACAATATAATTTTGGGAGGGAAACCTAGGAAATGTAGCAAGCAAAATGCAATGCTACATCTGGGAACTGTTCCATCATTTGACTTTTGTAATCGTTAAGGATGTTATATGACCTTAAAGAAAATATAACAAAAACACCTTGGTATTTCTTTTCTAAATTGAAATTGAATTTCTTAATTTATTTTGTTTACCTAAATATTTTTAATTTTCTCATGAATACTGTAGGTATATAAAAAAAGTATTGTGTTAGTAGAAAATTCACCTGAATGATCTGTTTAAGGTGTTTTTAATTTAAAGGCCTCCTAAGTAGTTTTTACAAAGTTGACTGTCTGTGTGTGTTTTTTTGAGCGATTGAATCTCCATATTTTGATAATACTATATTCATTTCAGCCAAAAAAATACAGAAATGAATGACCTAATAATAACTCCATGATAAATACAAATTGAATTAAAGTGAAGGTCGTCTCAAAATGAATTAACACGAAAACACAGAACTTATAATGATAAGAAAAAAAATTGGTACAGTGTACCTCGGAACTTTTCCTCATCACATCGGATTTGCTCGGTCTGCCTCCGTGGCCGTGATCGTAAAGGCGTTCGATTTCGGCACCGAAGGTCCGGGGTTCGCAGCCGGGCTATGCTCTAAGGTTTTATTAATAGTATTTGTATTAAAAAGATTTCGCCAACTTTAATTAATTCTTAGAGTGTAGTAGATGCAACCCACCTGAGGTGGTTCCCGCAGGGTGAATACCCTGATGGGCCGAAAGGCCCTAAAACGGGCATTTTATTTTTTTTTTATTTTTATCGGATTTGCTCTGCTTATCTTCTCTGCTTCCGACTCGCTTTGCTTGTCCTCAGAATATAAAAATCGCGAAATTAATACTGCAGCATGTATTCAGACTCGCTTCGCTCATCCTCAGATAGTAAATGCATCCGTTTCATTCTCAACGGTCACCCATACAGCACTGACCATGCTTAATGCTGCTTTATTTTTATGATCCAAGAAAAATCATGGATATACTTATCGTATTCAAACCAAACTTAGTGTACTTATTTATTACGTAAAGGTACAAGTATAATATTATACTTGTACGACATTTCAACTCAATTTAGTACCCTTAGTCAATTTTCTATTAATAGGTTGTCCTTCAATTGTGAATGCTTTAAAATATTAGAACACCCGAATTGCATTGAGCCATAAAAACTCTTGTCTATGCAGTGTATTCATGTTATTGTGTACAAATATATGTTTCTTAAATTCAATATTATTTTTATGTTTTTAGAAATTGCTGTGCGCCTATGCATTTCCTCAATGTCTAGTAACAGAAGAAGGCTCCATGCCACTCCCTCTCTGTTACGAAGACTGCATTGCTGTGAGAGACCAGTTCTGCTATACTGAATGGAGTTTGATAGAAATGAATAGGAAAGATCACAAATATTATAAATCTAGAGGACATTTCACATTACCGATTTGTGACGAATTACCAAAAATCAATAATGGATCACCAACATGCTCTCAAACTAAGCTTACAGAAATAGACAAGGATAAAATACGAAGTAAGATTTATTTTTCACAGAGTTTTTATTTACTTTTGGAGAAAACTAATATCTGTATAGTAAAATTAGAAATGAATCAGATTCTAACTTCACCAACCACCTTCACACATACAGATAAATATCAAACTTAATGACAAAGTTTCTAAACAATCAAAAGAAGCTAATCTTGACATACTCGAAAGACTAGAAATATACAAACATCAAATTACTGACAAGAGACTTATTAACAAATAGCCTACTTTCAATTTAGACATTATTTTTTTGGTATTCAAACCAACACTTTACGAAAAAGTGAAAAGACACCCCCCGGTGCACATCATAATAAAAGACACAAAGCATCATGACTCACTGGCACACCTTAACTTTTCAGGGTCACAACCCTGACTATGGTACAACTTCCCTGTATAAACCCTCTCCTACTCCTTTCCTTAGCTTCAGAGAGCTCGTTGCGCTCATTGAGACTATAAGTTATTCACTCACAACTTCATTTGTTGAGATCTCAAGTGTTGCCCCACCAGCTGATGGCATTCTCAGTCCAGGAATATTCATATCCAAGAGCAAGTATCGATGGTAGCTGATTCTTCATAGGCTGTATATTACTTCACTAGTGACTTGAAAGAGAGGAAACCCATTGATTTGTTGGTTGTGAATAAACAGGACTTGCAAATTTCCAATGGTAAATTATCAGAATTTTCAGTGGGCACAACTCTTGATTAGCTGTTTTCAAGTTATGGATTGATATCTATTACATTTTGGAAATTCGACATTTTTTCTTACAGAATCTTTATTATGATTGTAAATTATTTTGCGGGTTTCTTACGCTTAAAAAAGAAAATCTAGTGGGTCACAAAGACTTAAGGTTAGAAAGTGCAAATCACCTTTCCCCTAGTAGGTCTATTGCAATGCATGCATGTTCTATACTGGACAGTTCTCTCTATCCACCACCTCACTTCAATGTGGGAATATAGATGGATAAAACTATACATCTATATTTTAAAACTTCTGTAGTTTCTATTTATTTTATTAATTATTCGTGAAAGTAAATCAATTAATTAATAATTTAATAATATATTTTTGTTAAACTAATTATTAATTTCTTCAAAAATTAAATTTTTCTTTTCTTTCAAAAATAATTCTGGGTAATAGTACAGATAATTCATTTCTATGGTAAGAAATAACTTAAATTAAAATCTAAATGTGATATGCCAAAAGTTATCCAGTAATTTGGATTGATGACGTGTGAATATTATTATTAATAATTTGTATTAATAGTTTGTAATTCATTTTATTTTCTGGAAATATAATCTAATTACATGATTAGTTTAGTTGCTTTGAAAGATGAATATTTTAAGATACACTTAAAATGTCTCTTAAAGGCTCTTGGATTATTAGGTCTCTGCACACCACCCAAGAGAGATTGAGTGATCTTAAAATTAGTATCATCGAAAAAACTTTAATTTTTGTCTTTCCAACTTCAGTTTAAATTATAAAAATCATACGTTTTTTATGATTGGAAAATCACGAAACAGTCTCAAAAATGTAAAAGTTTTAGATGTTAGAAACATAATTAAAAAATGCACATTTCTACAAATTAAGTTCTTAAATTCTTGGTCAATGTGTATATTATTGCATTTTAATGGTTACTTTGACGAACGCATAAATTTCTATTACAGAATGCAAGTGTAGTTGGCAAATTACATTCACTGATTCAAATGCAGTTATATCATTTAATTACTGAGTTTTGCAAAACATAAATAGTTGACAATATTATAGTGCAGAGACACCTAGATATGTAACAGCAAAATGCAATGCTACATTGGGGAACTGTTCCATCATTAACATTCGTCATTATAATATTTTATAATTATTCTAAAAATTATATTATTTTTCTTTGGTTCTACTACAATTTTTATCTATTAATGAAAATTTATTTTTCTTATCATTTTTTATTTTCTATTCCCTATAAATATCTTTTTTGGTTTATAACATAACTTTTATAACATACCCTCTCTAATAAAAAATATATATGTATATAAATTTTTTTTCTCTAATTTAAATTTTAATTCTTTTTAATTTCATTTAATTTTAATTATATAATAAACCATTTTCATTTACTTTTTTTACTATTATATAGAACAATTAACAAATGGGGAACCCGTTAATATGTAAATAAATAAATAAATTATTGATGGGTCGACATGATGTCATTTCCCACTATTTACATCTAACTCATATGGGCACCGACGGTGCCTGAAATTACTCTGACCTTCAATTGAAATTCTGAATAATATAATGTGAAATATTTACCAGAGATGAGTGGCACTTTCTTATCGCCATCATGCTTGGCAAGCAAAACATTTATTATTTGATGCTACCGAATTATGCAAAACATGAATAGTTGACTCAGATCTTTTAGTGCTGAAACATAGGTATTTGTGAAAATGCGAATATTTCAGTTTTTCTGGTACAATCTTCTTCCAATTTCAACTAACAAAATCTTGACAGGTCAGTTTAGGCACTGCCGATTCTAAAGAAAAAAAATCCATGCAAAAAAGGAGCAGGGAAAACTATGTAAACAAATCAGGTTATTTTACCTGTATTTTCTTGGCCATGTTTTTTTACATTTCTTTGTGTAGGTTTTTTTTATTATAATTTATGTTTAATTTGAAAGTAGTTTTCAAAACGATATAAACACAAGAACCACAAACAAAGTGAACGATTGCCGGGAAGAAGTGAGGAGTTGGCAGCAGCTTTTCTGATTGGTCAATCCCCTAAATGCTTATGACCATGGGGATTTTGAAACTAAACGATAGACTGTAGTTGTAGTTAACTACTAATAAGAGTATGGATAAAATATTGGCTTAGAATACTATATATAGAAGGAGCACTACTGATAACCGAAAGTCGGTTCACTGGTGCAACTAAGTAATGCTGCCACCTTAACAATATACAATTTTCTAAAAAAATTGGCAATACTTCCGTTGCTGAATTATTTGTTCTATTAATTAATTTGATTGTTATTCATAAAATACTAATATAAATATCGGTGCATTACAATATTTAAAGCATTGTATTGTAGTTAACGTATTTATTAAAATTATATATAATAAAGTAGTCCTCGTCAACTAAATGTAGATTCTTGTAATCCGCCACCCTTTGCCATCTAAGATCAGTTTATTAAATACTCAGGTGTTTTAAGTTATTATATTTGTTCTTTACGATCTTTCTTCATTAATAGATATTTATGACAAATATTTAAAATAATGTTTTGTTGTCAGGTTGGCAGCATTACTTAGTTGCACCAGTCAACCGGCTTTCGTGTTATCAGTGGAATTACATTGTGTTTACTGCACTGTGCTCCTTCTATATATAGTATTATTCTAAGAATATTGGAGTTTCAATTACTAGTACAAAGTTATTTGATTGTTTGTTTATTTGGCTCCTTTTTTGTAACATTTTGTAGAAATTGTGGTGTGAACAATATTTGGTGTAAACAAAGGTTGTTCATACCTTAAGCGCTTAAACTGTAATATAGGAATTACAGTGTATCGTTAAGTTTAAAAATCCCCAAGGTCATAAGCATTTTGGGGATCGACCAATCAGAGAAGCCGCTGCCAACCCCTCTCTTGAAAGGTAAAAAAAATTCCCTACTCCCATAACCCCTGTAGGGAAATAACCTCCTTCCCGGCATTCGTTCACTTCGTTTGTGGTTCTTCTTGTGTTTATTATTTCCCTTCACAATTCATTTTTTCCCACATTTGCATACTTCATAAACAATAAAACTACACAAAAGAAATGTAGAAACATCGCCAAGAAAACACGAGTAACATAACCTGATTTGTTTACAAAGTTTTTTCCCCGCTGCCTTTTTGTAGAGATTTTTTTTTTTTTAGAATCGGTGGTGCCTAAACTGAGCTGTCAAGATTTTTATAGTAGTCGATACACTGTAATCAACTTATTTTGAGTTGGTACTCTAATTATACTAAATGTAAGGTACCTTAGTTATTCCGTTTACCCAAAAAATCTAAAACCAATGCAATTAGTTTCAAGTGTTTCACATTCACTATAAACCACACTTTGATTTTTCCAGCTGACTGTGTGCTTGGAAGAGGACGTTGGTATTTAGGTAACGTGAACGTTACTAAATCGGGTTTACTTTGCCAAAGATGGGATTCTAGTCACCCTCATTCATTTGATAGACCACCTATGGTCTTCCCAGAGATACAAAATGCTGAAAATTTCTGTCGCAACCCTGGAGGTGGTCAAATAAAGCCTTGGTGCTATACAATGGACCCTAAAGTTCGCTGGCAGTATTGTGATATACCAGATTGTGGTAGGTATACCATTTTTACTTTTAATATTGCATCATCTCATATTTTCTATCCTGTATTTAAAAAAATTAACTCAGATTGAAATTCACATGTTTATAACCATTTGCATTTAAATGAATCTCGAGACCTGCTTCTCTTCTCAAACTGAGTTTTTTTTTAATTTAGGTTTTGTCTGTTATTTTTTATATTTTTAATATTTTTTTAATTTAATTCAAATGCTAGCATTGGAATTCATAACTTAAAAAGAAGTATGGGAGCTTCATACTAAATCTAAAAGCTGATTTACATTCATGTAGTATTATAACTTTTAAGCCTTTAAAAAATAGCCTAATAAAATAAAGCCTTATTAAATGATGCCTACGGCAACAACATATTACTTACTAAACACCAATTGTTTAATAAAACTTTACTACTATACTTTAAAGGCAGATGATTTATCAAGTCATTCCAAAGACTGCCAAGTTAACCCTCTTTGAGAATCTCGGAAACTTCTCTGCAAGAAGAACTAATTTGTAAAAACACTACAAATTCTTCAAAAATTACAAATCAATTAAAAGTGAAAATGTATTTACAAGTAAAATTAATACCGAACAGACTGTAAAGAAGTACCTCGTAAATTGTGCTAAGAGATAAAAATGCTATCAAAAGACTAGACGTTACAGCGAGCCATTTGGTTAACACTTCTAGTATGTACTGTATAGGTAGGTATTTGAGTATAGTAGTGAGAGAGGTGGGGAGTAATATTCTTGAGTCTCCAGCAACCAATAATTGAGAGGGGCTCGTCTCTATACGCTATATCATTCATAATAATACAATATCACAGTCATCAAACATCAAATTAGTGTTTTGAAAATACTTAACAACCTACACTTACTTTTTCCAACATATTTTAATTTTGCTATTCACTAATTATGTAGTTTTAATTGCCGCAAAAAAGATTTTTCGTTTAAACATTTAAAAAGAAGAAATTTTTTCAAAAGCCTTTCTAAGGAGAAAAAATAAATTTGCGTTTAAACTTTCTTATGCAGATAATAACTGAGAAACTCATACGCAACTACAAAAATGAAAACACAACAACAAGACATTTCTTTTACTGAATCAAAGTAAAATAATAGAGATATAAGTCATCAGACATCAAGTTGTCTCTTCATTCATTGATTCAAAGTAAAATAATTGAAATAGAAGATATAAGTCATTAGAAATCGAACCAAATGTAATTGAAGCAATGTATATTTTAAAATAAAATAAATTATACAGAGGGAGACAACAATTGATTTCAGTTTTATACAATTAAATTGCTTAAATTTTCTTACATAAAGATACAAAAAATACGTAACATGCATAAATCGGAGAACTAGACTAACACGATGATCAATTGATTAATATTAATATATTAATCAATTAAGATGATAATTAAAAGACAAGTTCCTTTGCGAGGTAGAATAAGGGAAGAATTGTGAAATGTGAAGGGGTAGAATAGAAAGACCTTGTGGTTGACGAGGTGGGGGGAGTGGAATCTTTATAATATTCCCTATCTCACTGCGAGCTGAAAAACTAATATAATGTACGTGTTAACCAAATGGCTCGCTACAACGTCTAGTTATCAAAGGCACCTAGAAGCTGTACCCCCCCCCCCTGGAAGCCTTAATCTTATTAAAATAGTTTGTATTTTGTACCCACGCCTGACTTTTTGTTAGGTGTCAATTTACTCTCTATGCTATTCTTTGACTCTTTGGATTTTAAAACCTGTGAGTGAATAAAAAAACTTTTGTAACACTCTTAATAGACAAAATTGTGTTTGAATCAAGTGATTTTTATTGCTTTAGAATTCCTTGCCTTGCTTGTCAAAATCACACTTGAGAGCCGAGATGCAGTAATAATCTATTACTGCAGTTTTTTTACAAGTAAATTGAGAAAGTAAATATGAAAAATCACTTAATGATTGCTTTAACCACAATTGAATAATAAAGTATTTATTGTATATGCATGTAATGTAATTATACTCTTGTGCGGGAAATCACCCATGAAAGAAAATACTCAGTAAAAGGGTAAGTTTTGTGTTTTCCATTACCCATGGTTGTAATTTATACTAATTATGCATACCCCCCCCTCCCCCCCAACTTATTTATAAATCCCTATTTTTGAAAATTCCTCCTGAGAAATGTTTTATGGCTCTCTATCCATGTTTTATGGATAGAGCAGAATCCACCTTGTGGGCACCCCCGTTATGTAATAATTAACAGAGCTTAATGAATTAATTCAATGAAAACTTTTCCCCTCAAGGTGTTGGGATTAATGAAACATGTAAAAGCAACGAGCAGTGTACGGAACTTAATACCAAATGCATAGAAGGCAAATGCTCTTGTTTATTTGATATGACACCTCAACTGGTCGAAGATAAGCTTGTTTGTACAGGTAATTACATGATTTTCTTAGTATGTTTTACTTTAATTGTTATTGGTCTAAATGTGAGATTCGCTGGTTGTGTTTAAAGAACTAACTTGAAATATATCTGCCTTAAATATTTATTTTATTTTTTTTTTTTTAAAAATATTTCTTTATTTGATGTAAAGAATAATATGAGATTATTATTTTATAATATATTATTATTGAAAATTAATTATTAATAATAATATTATGTATCTATTATTATTTATATTATGATTATTATTAAAATAATCTCAAATAATTATGAGTTATTATTAAAATATAATTCATTATTATTTAATAATAATGAGATTATTATTAATAATAATCTCATTTTATTTTAATTTATGAGATTATTATTAAATATAACTCATTATTTTTAACTTAATATTAATAATAATCTCATTATTATTTTATAATCATTGAGATTATTATTAATAATAATTCTCTATTATTTTAATAATAATGAGTTATTATTAAAATATAATCTCTTATTTTTTAATAATTATGAGATTATTTTTTAAAATAATATCTCATTATTATTTTAATAATTATGAGATGAAATAATATATATTTTTAATTTATGAGATTATTTAATAATTATTATTATTTTAATAATTTGAAGATATTATTAAAATAATAATCTCATATTATTTTATAATATGAGATTATTATTAAATAATAATCTCATTATTATTTTAATAATTATGAATATTATTATAATAATAATTCATTTTTTTTATATTAATGAGATATTATTTAAAATATATCTCTTATTATTTAATAATAATGAGATTATTATTTAAATAATTTATCATTATTATTTTAATAATTTATGAGATTATTATTAAATAATATCATCATTTTATTTTTAATAATTATGAAGATTATATTAAATATAATCTCATTATTATTTTATATTTTGAGTTATTATTAAAGTATATTCTTTTGCAAATGTTGTTAATATGGGTAAAGTATGCAAAAAATCCAAAACTGGGATGTCACCAGGATTTTTCGTTTCAGACGTTTTTAAGGCCTCCTAAGTGGTTTTCACAAAGTCGTTTGTTTGTATGTGTGTGTTTGTTATCATCGTAGCTCCCTGTGTATTTATGCTAGAGAGTTGAAACTTTGTACAATAATCAGTCTATAACTGTACTTGTGGCATCCAGAAAATATTTGTCTTATCACATCTGTAACTAACATTAATGAGTCATCAAAAATATTTTTTATGATGTCATTAACTGGTAATAATGACTCAGCAAAATTTTTGGAAAATAACAAAACGTAGAAAAATGATGTGATCAGATTGAAATTTGGCACGCATTTAGCTATGTATCATGTGTGCCAAGTTTCATCTCATTATCAGCATTAGTTCAATTTTTTATCAAACTATTTGTGCATGTTTTTTAAAAAATTGTAAAAATCGAGAAATAATCTAATTGAGTTGAAATTTAGTGCAAGTATATTCCTTTCCTTAATAATTAAGTACACCAAGTTTCCTTTCAATACGACTAGTGCATCCATGATTTAATACAATCCATGTTTCAATGCCTGGATGGAGGTCCGCTATGAATAAACGGATGTATTTAATATATAAGGTTGAGCTAAGCGAGGCCGAAGTAGGGAGGATGAGAGTAGCAAATCCGATGTGATGAGGAAAAGTTCCAAGGTACCCCGTTCCCGATTTTTTATATTTTCGACTCAATACTTATCAAAAAGAACAACAAAAATTTTGATTGACATTGGCGTCATTAACCCTTTGGCTGTGGGGGTATTGAAATTTAGTTGGGTCCTTGATCTCGGAACACCCCAGAAGAAAAACTTTCTCCTGTTGCGGAGGCTTTTTGCTTTTCTATGTTAATGGCCTGGGTAGTTTCCATTACGTGCTTTTTATGTTCTACCGATTGTTTTATATTGACCATACTATTATAATACATGTTGAATTCTTTTTTGCTCTTGTCAAAAAAATGTTGGTATATTTGAGCATATAAATTGTAATACCTAACCACCACTTAAAAAAAATCTGAAGTAGGCACAATGTCCAAGGTATAAAATTGTTTAACATGCTGCCAGAAGAAACTAGGAACCTGCCGGCTGATAAATTTAAAAAAGAAATAAAAACAATGCTTACAAATTATGTCTATGATGTAAAAGAGTTCATTAATTTTATGTAATTTAATTCTATGTATTCATCAATCTCGGTCTCAGTAATCTCGGTCATCCTTAGTGCCGGTCACAGTAAAAAATCACCAAATTACAATTATACATACAGTCTATCCATCAGCAGAGAAAGCAATTACCAAGCAATTTGTGTTATAATTACTGAAACTTAACAAGTGAGGACAGATAATTTTTTTACAGATGAACAGTGCGATTAAAACTTGTTCTTAAGAATTGTTGAATATCTTAGTAAAATATTTTGTCTATTTTTATTTTTTTATTTATGGATTTAAAAAATTAGTTCATTATCACTACTATTTTAGTAAACAGGTGCCATAAATATGTCAATCAATAACTATAAGAGAAGAGATAACAAAGGTTCAAATGCCAAGATGGAAGTGGATGCGTGCTGAGGTCCAGACTCACGTCATCTATTATGTTTTTAGATAAAAGATGACACTACTGCACCTCTCAGTGATATGAGATGTTAGCTAATACCCGAAATAACCAATATATGTCGCTACATGTTTGAAATAATACTCACAGCACTAAGCATGCCATCATAAAAAAAATTGATGGCATATGCCGTCATTAGCAGAGAAAGGGTTAACCGGCGAAATCTAATTGTAGCGAAACCTACTACAATTTTGAAAAATCATAAGATGCGATCTGGTTGAAATTTAGCACCCATGTAGCTATGTATAAGACTAACATAAATGCCAAGTTTCATATCACTATCCGCATTAGTTCAATTTTTATCTAATAACTTGTGTACATTTTTTAAAAAATTGTGAAAAACAATCCTATTGAGTTGAAATTTGGCTCAAGTGTATACCATTACGTAATAAATAAGTACACCATGTTTTGTTGCAATACAACAGTATATGATACATTGTATCATACAATGTATGATTTTGTTGGGTCATAAAAGTTAAGCAGGATTGAGCATGGTCAGTGCTGTATGGGTGACCGCTGAGAATAAAACGAATGCATTTACTATCTGTGGACGAGCGAAGTGAGTTGGAGGGCATGCTGCAGTATTAATTTGGCCAAATTCTGAGGAAAAGTTCCGAGGTACCCCGTACCCGATTTGTATAGGATATTTTTCTACACAACTCTCTTGTTTGTTTATATTTTTCCTGGTTATTTTTACATTATTATTGCTTTATAATAGGTGTGACCAAGACTGAAATTATGATGGACACATTCTGGACTCCCCTTTATATTCTTGTTCTTGGTGCCAGTGGATTTTTCTCTATCATAGTTGTTCTGCTACTTCTATTACTATGCAACACTCTATTAAAAAGAAGACATTCCTATCATGCCACTCCTACGCATGTAAGTTCATTATTGTATTAAAATGTTTTCTTCTCTATCTCCTATGATAGGAGGGTGACGCATTGTTATATTGAATCTAAGCTTCCATGTCTCGCATTCCAAAGTTAATAATAAAACAAATGCATACTGTCCGCCTTTAATGGACTTCATTTTGAGATCTGTGCTAGTCCCTATAGCAGATCAGGTCAAACATTTTTTATATCCCATAAATTTATAAAAAAAATATTTTTAATGCAATTTCAAAGTGTTTTGGGGCCAAGTCCTCAACCACTGTGTTGCTAGTACAATTCTTGAGATATGTTTGTTGATGTTGAACTATGTTCAACATCAACAACTATCTTTCTAATTTTTTATACCTTAAAATCTTTAACTTCTATTATCTTAAATTTCTATCATCTCCAGAGGGTGTGTAATGTAAAGTTTATTGACTAGTTTTTAGGGAGTAAAGAAGCACTTTTCTCTCCCAAGGGAGAAAAAGTGTTTCTTATTATTGGGTTATTAGAGACAATTATATCAATTTTTTAGGGGAGTGGTACTTTCTAAATATATGCAGGTGACCGCTCAATTTTGGTAATTTTTCTGGGGGAGGTGCCCCCAAAATTTATTGGAGCAATTAGATTAAATTTTTTTGGAGGCAGTACCCCCAAAATTTATAAAAGGAACGTTAAACATATAATTTCCTCGGCTTCGCCTCGGAATTAAATACTTTGCTCAGGGATATAATAGCATTCTTTACTTCCTTGGTGCATAAATAGCCATTATTTTCTTGTTTTTATACTCTTTATATTATTACTACTATTCAATATTTTTCACATTTTTGTGACTCTTGTATTACAATTTATTTAAGAAAACTTAATGATATAATAATATTTTATCAAGCATTAAATAGATAAATTATGAACATAATTAATTACACTTATATGCACAATTAGTTCAACACTTATATGCACATGCACATCTATAATAAATAATTAACTAATTATTTAACCTTTAATTAACTAATTATTTAATGTTTTAACTTTAAATAATTAAACATAACTTAAACTTAAATTAAACTTTTAATTCACTAATTATTTAAATCAATCGATTAATTCATTATTTGATAATTATCACTTATTTATATTGTATTATATAACTATTAAAAATATATTAGTATAAATTAAAATTACGTAAAATATTAATGAGTTAAGCTATAATATTAGTAATTATACAAATATGTTAAGTTTATAAGTATTATTAGTAAAGTAATGATTTTAATAGTTATGAGTTTTTTTGTTTTATTTCATTTATCTTTAATATTATTACATAAATGTAATTAAAGTATGTTACATACACATACACACACACAACACACACACAACAATATATATATATATATATATATATATATATATATATATATATATATATATAATATATATATATGTATATATATATGTATATATAATATATATATATATTATATATATATATAATATATATAATATATATATATATATATATATAATAATAATAAATATGTATATATATAGAATAAATAATAATATACTCCCTCTGCAGCGCAGGAGGGAGTTAAGGATATGTTATAAATATTATTTGTATTATAATATTAATAAAGAACTTTGTTAAAAAAAAATAACTTACTATTTGAAAAGAAACTTTTTATGGTACCTAATAATCCATTCATCCTTATGTTTTGAAAATTAATTGCTGGCTACCCTTTGCAAAGCTGATTTAAGTATTTAATGCAATAGTTTGCTTGTTTGTCATTTTTTCAGGATATAAACATTGATTTGGATAAACTGCCCAACAATTCTGCTTATCATACTCCAGGAACTTGTCTTAATCCCAAGCTTGAAAAATTAGAGTTTCCAAGAAATGATATTATTTATATTAAAGATTTAGGCCAAGGGGCTTTTGGCAGAGTTTTTCAGGTTAGTTTATTTCTTCCTTAATTTAAGCTTAATTTTTCTGCTTACATTTTTTTTTGCTTAAATTTACTATCCCGCTTATAGTTCGGCATTGTTTGGAAAATGAAAGCCTTATCATAACCCTTATCACCAGTCAGTGCTACCAAGTGACAGGTTTTGTACAGTTTTCTATTGAAAATGACATTGTGTTCTACAGGTTTACCATACCAGATCTGAGAGAAGTCTTATACCATTATTCCTTCTAATGCTTTTGTTTAATGAAATAACACATTTCTCCCTATTATTCCTAACTTAAGATGTTTAAAGCCATATTATTTCTTAAATTGATAAATCTTATAGTAATGAACAATATTTTGCAAAAAAATTGACTTGGGCTATTGTTCCTCAGAGCGGCTCTTTCATAGGTGTATAGTAGTATTGTATTTGCTTAAAGAACCTAAATTGGGAGTTATCCTGAATTATCCGTTTCAGGTCTTTTTAAGACCTCTTGAATAATTATTACCTTGTTGTCTGTATCGGTTATCATAGTAGCTCTATCTGTGTTTATGCTAGATCATTGAAACTTGGTACAAAAATCAATCTTTAGGTCTAGTAGTGCTTTTCAGAAAAAATATATTTTTATGACATCATTAACCCTTATAAATGACTCTGGAAAAACACACAAATGTTTGGATTAAATTTAATTCGTGGCAGGAACGCACTGCTACTAACTATACCGAAATTAATTGCTCTAGTTGAGGTGATGTCATAGAGGTGTGAACTTTATGAAGCGCTGCCTTTGACTGATAAAATTAAGCATTAATGATTTAACGAATTTTTAGGATGGCACTTTTAAATTTTAAACTTATTTATTTTTAATTTTCCGCCAAAGAGTGTTCATTTAATTCATCTCTTGTATCCTTCTCAAAATTTAAAATAAAGGTAAAAGACATTTTACAGAAAAAGCTTTTTATAAAGTCACTGAGTATCTGGAGACTAACATCTCGAATTTGGTTTAATAAACATTTTTATGTTTTTTTACTTTAGTTCATATCTGGAAGGATGTTTTAAACAACAATAACTTAATCTTAATCTTACAGACAGACAACTTTGTGAAAATCACTCAGGAGGCCTTTAAAACACCTGAAACGGATAATTCCAGTTTCATCCCGGTTTTGGATTTTTTCGCAAACACAATACTTTGCCTGTATACCCACGGTATAAATGAGGAAATGTGAAAACACCTTGAGGAAAAATGCAAAATTTTTATTATCAATTATGCAAATTTTTAGGTCTAATTAAATAAATATTTTCTTTGCTAATACATTACAGTAATTTTTAATTGAATGAAATTATTGTTATTGTTTTAAACAAAAAAATCTGGTATGGGGTACCTCAGAACTTTTCCTATTCTCTACGTTCATTCTCCCTGCTTCAGACTCACCACTATACAGTTCGCCAACTTTATACTGCAATATGTTTTCGGACTCGCTTCGCTCTTCCTCAGATAGTAAATAGTGGTCACCCACACAGCACTAACCACGCAAGATAATGCTTAACTTTTATGATCCGACAAAAATCAGATGTATACTTGTCTTGGTGTATATTGTTGAAACAAAACTTAGTGTACTTATTTATTAAGAAAAGGTATATGCTTGTACCAAATTTCAACTCAATTGAATTATTTTCTGATTCTTTACAATTTTTTAAAAAACGTACACAAATTATTCCAGAAAAAATGAACTAATGCTGATTATAAGATGAAACTTAGTACATTTGTTAGACTTATACATAGCTACATGCGTGCCAAATCTCAATCCAATCGTATAATTTTTTTGCGTCATATGATTTTTCAAAATTTTTGCTAAGTCATTATTGCAGTCATCATTACCACATAATTTGCTAAGTCTTGCGAAACTTATGTTTTCGTCATTAGGGACCTCTGAAACGGATTTGTGTCGTGGGCCAAGGGACTTCCGCCATGACGCCTATCCCATTAGCAAATTTTATTCCCAAAGGAAATTTGCTAAAAAAAACAATATTCAGAAATGAAGTGAAGTGGGAGAGCATTTCTCAAATTTCTTTAGTTTCAGTATATATATATAATTTGCAATGACTCTCCTTATGATATGTTAATTAAATTTTCATTATCTTTTTCTATCTGAACTAGTTGCTACTGCAATTATTACAGATTTTAATTTTTACTCTTCTGTGGAATTGAATGTATTATTATTATTCACTTTTTAAGCTTATTATATTTTTATTACAGGCAAAAGCTCCTGGTTTACTTAAAGGAGAAGAGTTTACAATGGTAGCTGTAAAAATGTTAAAGGACGAAGCCTCCAAAGATTTGCAGTTGGATTTTGAAAGAGAGGCTTGTCTACTGGCAGAATTTGATCATCCTAACATAGTAAAGTTGCTGGGTGTGTGTGCTGTAGGCAAACCCATGTGTCTCTTGTTTGAGTTCATGGGAAG
The DNA here is from genome assembly GCA_018340805.1 of Microvelia longipes. Classification (NCBI taxonomy): domain Eukaryota; kingdom Metazoa; phylum Arthropoda; class Insecta; order Hemiptera; family Veliidae; genus Microvelia; species Microvelia longipes. The sequence continues at coordinate 6,761,323 of JACMZG010001893.1, read as the reverse complement.
GGGAGATTTGAATGAATTTTTAAGGTCATGTAGTCCCAGTAATTATGTGGTTAGGAGTAGTGATGCCGGTGTATTTAGAGACATCAGGTTGAGTACAGCTGATCTCGTTAAAATTGCATTGCAGATAGCTAGAGGCATGCTGTATTTATCTGATAGAAAGTTTGTTCACCGAGACTTAGCTACTCGTAATTGTTTAATTGATGATGAAATGACTGTGAAGATTGCAGATTTTGGTTTATCCCAAAAAATGTATCTCCAAGATTATTATAAAGGCGACGAGCACGATGCTATTCCTGTCAGATGGATGCCTTTAGAAAGTATTTTATATAATAAATATACTGTAGAATCAGATGTTTGGGCTTTTGGGGTCTGTTTGTGGGAAATATTTTCCTTCGCTCTTCAGCCTTATTACGGTATGACTCATGAAGAAGTAGTCAAGTATATCAAAGAAGGCAATGTTTTGCTTTATCCGGAAAACACTCCGAAACCAGTTTACGACTTAATGAAGATGTGTTGGAATCGTAAACCTACTGCCAGGCCTAGTTTCAGAATGATAAAGCATACTCTAGAAGCTATAGATGCAGAGTGTGACCAGGATCCCACTCAAATCGCTAAAACTTTTCCTTATATTAAAGCTGCTAATTTATGATACTTATATTATTTTATTAAACATCTGTGTAATTATCTATTATTTGACGGACTGATTTATGTAGTCTTCTGTGTTAACTGTCTGTGTTCAAGTCTTAGCATGTTATATGTCATTAGATTACGATATCTCCATTTTATTCTTTTTTACTTTTAAATGTTTTCTATTATAATTAAGACTTAAGAATCTCTGTTTAACAAGCAGTTACTCACACACACCCCCGACAACACATTGTTGTCAACACCCCAGTTGACATTTTAATCTCTTAATGTTTTTTTTATTTACCATGATTTTTAAAATTTAATATTGGAAAATTAACTTGTTAACTGACATAAAAATTAGTTCCTGTCATAAGACATCGATTACCTGTTGAAGAAGGCTCTTGGAACCACTAAGCAAACATTCCTACTTTACATTTACTTTGTAGTTGTAGCATTAATTTTTCAATTTTTTTTTATTTCAAATAAACATTCATAAGCATTTTACAAATAAAAAAGGTGCTCTTAGAAATTTAGTTTCATCAGTATGAACCACATTTTATACTAAACCAGAAAGAGCTTGTTCAGATAAAATTTGTTTTATATTATTTTATTACACAAAGTTGGCATTATTTTAAATTCTTACTATTATTCATACAAATGCTTTTTTCATGTACATTTTAATAAATGTAGCAATAATCTGTTTTTCTATTTAAATGCAACTTTTGATCTCAAGTTTTCATCGGATTGGAATAATTATGAAATACATTTATCATTTGATACTACCGAGTTTTGCAAAACATGAATAGTCGACACAATATAATTGTGCGAGAGTCACCTAGGAAATGTAACAAGTAAAAAGCAATCCTGCATCTGGGAACTGTTCCATCATTCGACATTCGTCATCATTGATGGCTCATCATAATGTCATTTCCCACTCTGTTTCGTTACGTCTAACTCATCAGGGCGCCGACAGAGCCTAAACTCACTCTAACCTTTGATTAAAATTCTGAAGAATATAATGTATAGTATTTACCAGAGATAAGTGGTGCTCTCTTACCGCCATCATGCTTGGCAAGCAAAACATATATCATTTGATTGTACTGAGTTTTGCAAAACATGAATAGTTGACACAATATAATGTGCGAGAGGCGATACAAGAGCACCGTTCGTTTCTGGTAAATGCTTCACATTAATTTTAATTGAAGGTCAGAGTGAGTTTATGCTCTGTCGGCGCCCTGATGAGTTAGACGTTACGAAACAGAGTGGGATATGACATTATGTCAAGCCATCAATGATGATGAATGTCGAATGATGGAACAGTTCCCAGATGTAGCATTGCATTTTGCTAGTTAAATTTCCTAGATAACTCTCGCATAATTACATTGTATCAACTATTCATGATATACAATACTGAAATCTACTATTAGCTTTAAGTAGAATTGATATCTTTTTGAGGGCAGCATTACCTACAAATCTTAACTTGTTACAGCCAGTAATGGCTTTGTATTTAATAAAAATTACTAAAAAGGTTAAGAAAGTGGCATTTTAATGTTGTAGTTGTAGCCAATGATAAAAAGTCATTTTTTCTCTTGTAATTTTCTTTCCTGGTTATCGGAACAAATAAATTTACACTGCTCACTCTGAATAATATTTTATGTAACTGAAACAGCTTAGTTGTAAGCTTTAAGGTTTTTATTGACTTTCTTAACTTGTCAATGAACTTGTTCTTGTAGTGACTGTTGCTTATTCCAAACTTTCAATTTTGAAAAATTGTTGAAAATCCTTGAAAAATTTTTCAAGGATTATTTTTACTGACTTTAAAATCTCAGTTATTTTCTTTGTGATTTTATCCTCTTTATATGATTAAATTGATAAACACTGACTCTCTTTTTATGTTAAAACAATTGTTGGAAAATATTTTACCTTTTATTATATTTAGATTTGTGGGAAGCAAATTAATTTTATCGGAACCAAGTTTACATAGTACTATAAACTACTACCTTCATTATGGTGTACTAAATGTATTCAATAATACATTGCTGAACTAAATATTCTTTTTGATTAAAACAATAGATTTTCAAAGAACACAATTTCCTTCTATTAGATTACTAGGCTGTGAAATAGATCTTTTTTGAGATTTTGGATCAGAACAATTTTTAGTGGCGATTATATTTAGCTAAGCAAGACAGAAAAGGGATACTAGGTTATTACGTTTTTATTACGTTAAATTTAATATTATGAAAACAGCTGACACTAAAGAATTATGGTCAACTACTTAATGTAGTTTTGGTGATGGTTCTATAGATTTTCTAAATTATAGGTCATTTATAAGATTATATGAGTCATTACACAATCTTTTTGTTTTCTCTTGTCTTAAATTTTTGTATTACTGATTTAGTATCTGTTTTTCATTCCTTGTTTTAGACCTTAGTAGTATAGTAGTAAAGGTGGAGAAGATAGCAATTATGTCACTGGGACGCTTTTTGCCAATCCCTAAGAACGTTCTCACCTTTTTGAACCTGCCCGATTCCCTAATAAACTTTAGAACATCTGCCCCAAAGCTACTAATCCTGTGTCTAGCAATGGCTTAATACATTCCCAAAAAGTGATCTGTCGTCTTCTTCCTCAGCTTCTCACTAGGAGCACATTGGCTCTGCCTTTAATTATATTAACCGTATCTGATAAAATCTTATTAGTATCAGCTAGTAGTTATTATTTATTGTACTAACAAACTGCTTAATGTTTTGTCTTAGATCATAAATCACTTATTTTGATATATCTTCTATTTACTTAAAATTGTTATTTCATATTATTTTTATTATGCATGTTTATGTAAAAAACAAATTTTGTAAAGTTATGAAACTATTGAAATAACATTTTTAATAATAATTTATTATTTTTAAATGCTACTAACATTTTTGTTGTTTATTTTTCTTATAGCATGAAAGACTAAATACTTTATTGCAAATATCCTATGGTAATTTCTTTGAAAACACAAAATACTGCAGTGGGACTTAATTTGATTGACTGGAGTTTTTATGATTTAAATAATTGGGAGACTTATTGTATTCATTTTTTTTCTGAATAGTTTATCTAAATATTAAATTGAGGAGGCTTGAATCCTCACTTGACCACCTCTTTAAAACCTGTTGTGAACTTTAAGTTTTTAAAAGTATTTGCATTATTTCGATTTTTACTTTAAATTGAAATTTGGCAATAGTTTATCTCTTTATAGAATATTCAAGTATTAAAAGTTTCACTTGGTTATAGGGGGTTTTTGGGGATCTCTTGAGTTAAGCATCATTCATGATGGTCAATGGATGGATTAGTCATCCCTGAGAATAAAATGAATTTTTAACGTTATGTGATTTTCGTATTCTGAGGACAAGCCAATCATGTCCAAAGTGGTGATGATGAGCATAGAAAAGTTCTGGGGGTTTTATTTCATTACTGTATTTTATTGTGTGTGTAATAAGTTAAGATAAGCAATAAAAACAGTGCAAATTATCTATTGATTTTGTTGTGATTTTATTAAATAAATCAATATCAAAGACATTTTATCTCTCTTGGATTTATATTCAAGCTTGTAAACAATTAATTTTAAAGCATTCCTAATTTATTGTGTATTTACTTACAATAATAATTGTTAATTTTTAGTTATTTATAAATGATCTCTTTGTATTGAACTTGTTAGTGTTTTCTTGTATTTTAATTGGTATTACCTTTTACTTAAGCATTATACATAAAGGAATCTTGGGAAATAATTACACATATAAAAACACACGGAAAAAATGCAGGGAAAAAAGTACAAAAGAAAAAAATTACAGGAAAAAAAGTACACAAGGACAAATTATTCAGAATAAGTACAGCATAAATTTGTTATGCTAACAATTCACTGGATATTTAAATTAAATATAAAAATAGGGTACGGGGTGCTTTGGAACTTTTCCTCATAATATTAGATTCACTATGCTCATTGTCCAATTTTTTAAAGAACTCAGATTTAATGAAAATTAAACTAATACTGATAATGAGTTGAAACTTCACACGTATGTTATACATGCAGCAGACAAGCAACTTCGCATGTCGCCAGTCTTATACATGGCTACATGCGTACCAAATCTCAATCTGATAGCATTAATCGCATCATTGTTTCGGGTTAATGATGTATGAAAACATTATTTACCAAATAGCACAACTACAGCTATGGACTGATTTTTGTACGAAATTTCAACTCATTATCAGTATTAGTTTAATTTTTATCGAATGGCTTGTGTACGTTTTTTTTTAAAAATTAGACAATGAGGTAATTGAGTTAAAATTTAAAACAAGTGTATACCTCTGTGTAATAAATAAGTACACCAAGTTTTGTTTAAATACATTGAGCATATCCATGATTTTTGTTCGATCATAAAATTTAAGCAGCATTGAGAGTGGTCAGTGCTCTATTGGTGACCGCTGAGAATGAAACGGATGTATATACTATCTGAGGACGAGCGAAGCGAGTTCCAAGAGCTGTGCAGTATACATTTTACTAATTCTATAATCCGAAGACGAGCGAAGCGAGTCCGAATTAGGGAGGATGAGCATAGCGAATCTAATGTTATGAGGAAAAGTTCCAAAGCACCCCGTACCCGATTTTTATATTTAATTTAAATATCCAGTGAATTGTTAGCATAACAAATTTATGCCATACTTATTCTGAATAATTTGTCCTCGTGTACTTTTTTCTGGACACCTACATTAAGTGTTGTTTTAGCATATATTTTTTTTATTTTTCATTGGTGTAAATAAAATCAAGAGGCCTTTTTGTTACTCGTGTAAAACATTAATTTAAAACTGCAGTTCATGTCATCAATACCACTAACTGCAAGCAGTGAATTGGCTATTTTATTTCATGAGCATTCTGCATTTCAAGTGTGAAAGATTAACCTGTCTTTTAAATCATTTAAGTTTTATCATACAATGGTTATTAAGTTTTGTTTCAAGCACTGTCTTGAGTATAGTTTTAAGTAATGTCTTACATGATATTTAATGCCAGAGAGATTTATACTACTAGAGGGATGATACAATACCTCTTTATCATGGCCTGGTACCACAACGGTACATTGGAGGTATCATTTTGTGTCTACTTTGCTTAAATTAGGTAAAATTATTATAAAATAAGTTTTTAATTATCTATTGCAAATAACCTATAATTATCTGTGTTGTATAAAGTGATTTCATGTGACTTCTCTGAAAATGCCTACCATTTAAAGGTTGCATTTTAACCTACCACCTTATCATTGTGCTTTACTATATGAGTCCTCCCATTAGTAGTATAAATATCTTTGTTTTTATATCACTCATGTCAGCCATAAAACAACCCAAATTTTATTTTCATTGGCTAAAATTTTACATTTGGCGGGACTTCTTAAAATTTTTAAAAGATAGCTTAGTAAAGAACATGCATATTTTTTACTTTTACTATAATATAAAACAATAATTTTAAATACAATTGGAAATTAATAAATTACCACAAATGTAATTAAACTAAAATTGGAAATAAAAATACATTTATTAACTTTAATTAACGATACATTTTTACTGCCTACAAGATATTTTTGGAGGAAATGTAAATTTGTTTTGTGTTTTCTTTATTGTTTCTTCTAAAATATGATCCTAAACTTAAATGTAATAACTGTTTTAAACTCAATCTCTAAACTCAACTATTCTTTTAGCAATATTGTATTAAAATAATTCAATTGTCTCATCTTGCATTAAATGTTGTTAATTTTGTTTAATGTAATAATAATATATGATTATTATTTTGATACTTGATTAGGTTCTATATTGAGGAATGATTTTTATTATTTGTATACATAACTGCATGTTAGATTTGATATAAGTCTTATGTTTTTATATACTTCTCTAAATAGCTTCAATGGAGAGTCAGTATTGCTATTATTATTTTTTTTAATCTACATATTTTTTTAATTTAAAATATTATTAGATCACTGCTGTATAGTGTAAATTTGTCATCTAGTTAAGATATTTCATACTTTTTAACTTTGGCAATATGTTATTTCTTCCTTATGTATGCCAATTATGTAATAACTAGTTTAACTGTTTTATACCTCTAGAAGACTAGCTAAAACTCACACTTATGGAAACATTTCTGGTTCCAAGCGAGATATGAAAAAACGTGAGATGACATTTTACTGATTTTGAGGAACTAAATGTTAATCAAATTAATATATTTAATGTACGTTGTTAGAACATTATAAGATCCTTAACAGACATTAATTTGTATTATATTCTGCTTAGATTCAGATATATTTCCATTTTGTGAATCTGGCCCCAATTTATGGCAGTAGAAGATGTGTATATTTTTAAATATTGGGCCATGTGATGTAAAATAAAATCGCCTGAATTTTTTATAAATCATTCAGTTTTATGTACTAATAAAAATGCAATTTTTTTGTGGAAGCTTATTTTTTACCTAATTAAAAATACTAGGAGAACATGTTCTGAAATTGTCTGTACTTCTAGATAGTTACCATATTCAAGTTTAAATTTGCCTCCCAGTATTTATGAAAACTATTGCCCATATACATATATTGTAATTTTTTTTACCCCTTTTTGTAACTTATAAAAGTTAAACCAGCATGTCATTATATATATATGTTATATATATATATATATATATATATAATATATATATATATATATATATATATATATATATATATATATATATATAATATATCTGAAGTTGGACTATCACCGCCTATCTAATTATCAACCTTTTTCCCCTAAAAGGCTATATTGTGCTATAATGGTGTCTTTTTAGAAGTTACTGAGGTAGTAAACACAGATCAAGACTAATCATCAAGTTTAGTTTTAAATTTTTGTGCTTCTATTTTTGCTCTCAATACGCCCGTGAAGCTTATAGTTTCGCCCCTGGCCGTACTTCTATTTTTCAAAGTCATCAATAAATCAATCACCTTATTTTGGGAATAATTGACAATCAAGATGGTTTTGGAAAATTGGTCAATTACCTTAGGACAAGCGCTTATACTCAAGATGATGTTTCCATCATATGGAGTGTTATATTCATGCTAGAGATGACTAGCCCGGGCTGGGTCCTGAATGTTATCTTAACTCTCAATTTAACAATCTTTGTAGCCTGGCAGAACCTTTAAAGGCAAGGAGCATCAAAGTGATTCTGCATCTTAGATTTTTTCAACTTTTACAAAGGAAAAATCAATAATGCAAAAAGTTTACCGGAAAAAAGATTCTTATTGATTCTTTGGCCCCAATAAATAACTTTTTATTATCATTTTTTCTTATTTAGCTAGAAATCTTATTCTTTTATTATTATATCTCCAATTTTAATGCAATTTACACAATTCTTCTTTACTGTTTGAGCTTTTGCAAATAAGGAAAACTTCCTTATACCTTACTTTAAGACTGACAAAAAATTATTCTATTTCCTTTGGATAAATTATTTTTTATTCAAAATCCTTATTTGGATTAGCACATCTGAAAAGTTTCCATAATTTTGAGTGTTATATTCAAGCAGACCTACTCTCGTATATTGTGTCAAAAAATCTAATGATACTCAACTTCTTCTCTTCCATAAAATCTCATATGGATTGAGGTGTTGAAGACACGGTCTGTAAATGAATTGGGAATTTAAATTAAGGGAGAAATATGTTATGTGTATGTATGGCTGGAGATACATACACATAGACCTCGCTCAATGCTGCACCTTTATGATCCCACAAAAAGCATTGATATACTTGTATTGAAACAAAACTTGGTGTATTTATTTATTACGTAAAGGTTTATACTTGTACCAAATTTCAACTCAATTGAATTATTTAACAACTACTTATGTAAGTTTATACTACATATATGTTTCCAACTACTTATTAATTCTGGCCCGGTGGTCCGCTGTCGGGCGAATTTCATTTAGAATGCGTGTTTCCGTGCTTAACGACCCATTTCTTGCTTAAGGTTCCGGTTCATGCTTTAGAACCTAAGCAGTTAATCAATTGTCAAGCACTGCTCGTAATCTATTTTGTCTGTATTTTTCAAAGGAAATGCGCTAAAACCTTTAAGAAAACTGACTAACCTTAAAGATAAATAACTAAACTTTAAACTAGTGCAAATAATAGAATTAATAAATTAGTTAGTACTTCTTATTTTAGACGCATAGTTTTGTATAACCAACTGGATAATTATGCGCATTTTGTTTGAAAAGTACAGACAAAATGAGTTACGAGCTGTGCTTGACAATTGAATAACTGCTTAGGTTATAATGCATGAACCGTAACCTATTTGATGAATAACTACATGAGACTACATCACATCAGAGGTTCTAGAGTTAGAAATTATTGCTCATTTATACATATTTAGATTTAGGTCATTTATTTTGCACCATTTAAAAATAGTCTTTAAAGCTTTTTGAAGTACAATGAAATGAAAGAAGCTGAAGTAGTAGCTTGCTTTTTGAAGTAGTATATAAGCCTTAATACGGTCCCGGGAATAGGATATTTTTAATCCTGATACACATCCAATACACTGTATAACAACATTGCTTCTAGGTCATTAATGCGCCAAACTTTCAAATATTTCAAACGCCTACGTTTGCCTTCAATTTTATTTCTGCCCTGTCATAAGCATTTAAAGTCGATAGCAAATTTATTAGATTTCTCTACATTTTGGTACACTGTTTGGTGAGTTTCAGCATTTGAACTTCGTTCATTATTGACAACGTTGCAGTAAAGTGTTTTTTTAGAATTTAAGCTTTAGAACTTAATTATTGACGCTATCACTTGAAAATAAATAAATTTATGCATAAATAAATTATCACTTTCTAGATAAGTTGCACAATTTATTTTGTTTTAATTTTTGTTGCACTTTTTATTTTATTTAATTTACTACAAATCATTCTACAATTTACTCTACTACTAGTACTTATAAAAATAGATTTTTTTTGGGACGCAATTTCAAAGGGGGGGGGGGTATAAGTTTAAACATTATGGAGGAGCCCAAATGGTCTAACAAACTACGCTTTTGTGGACAGCATTAGCGTATGATAAGGGTAGGGCCTTGGAGCACGTCTTGTTAGAAGAACAATTACAAGATTTTAGGAAAATGCTTATAACGGCTCTTTTAACCTTCGGCCGAAATAGTTCGAATACATCGTTAATAAATAGATATAAAAATGGCTTATCTCTATATATGTAAAATTAACATAAAAGAGAAAAACGTGGTTCTAAATTAGTCACCCTGCGGGCATTCGATTGTATTCATAGAGATATATACTAGAGGGGGCATGGCCTATCTCAATACATTGAGAGGCATGAAACCCCATTTTGGGACTCTCAGGGTCTCTGTGTAACCTCATTCAAGAGTGAGTTAAGGTTATAATAAATCAATTGATTTCAGCTTCCCGCACATTGTTTGGGTTTTGATTTGTATTTTTAAAGTTCAACTATATAAGTAATTGTGTTATTCAAATTATCAGTAATTACTGATAATTTGATTATATTTTTGCGAAGGTTGTCCGGTTACTTTTCAATGTTTCAAATTTCACAGATATATACTAGAGGAGGCAAAGCCTATCTAAGTACACTGAGAAGCCTGAAACTTCATTTTGGGGCCCTGTGTAACCTCACAGAGCTGAGGTTACACCTCGGCTGTCACCTGACAACCTTGTTACTTTTTCGATGTTTCAAAATTTAACCTATAAGGCCCCTCTTGTAATAATATCTCTATTTGCCTCGAATAATAATATCTCTATGATAAAAAGTAGTGTTGGCTTTAATGAAACTTTAAAAATCACGGAAGTTGGCTAACCTGATATTTAAACAAATTTAAAATAAAATCTGTTTTTGTTACCGTTGCTATGACAACAAATTAATTTTATTAGTGACGTTATATATTTTGTTAGTGTTTTTGGTTGAATACATTAGAAATTAAGAATTTTGGTGTTGTTATATTTCAGATTTAAGTTAGTGTTTTATAAAATCATGCTAACAAATAAGAGTGACGACGATGAGTCAATAATTGATGAAGCTATCGATACGGAGTCGATTGTTATCGATCACCATTATCGACACAGCGACTTTCCCATAAGAAACCCGCCTCCTAGTCCTATGTTCGATGACTTTATGAAAGCCGCCACTGAAAACGATATTATTAACCGCCTTTCTATGACTAAGGACGAAAAACGGGCTAGAAAAGAGCAACTGGAGGGTTTGTACCAGATCTTTTTTGAGCGGTGTCAAGCGGCAACGGAACGTAATTGTGATTACGAGTTTGTTTTGACCCATATTTCAAAAGCCATCGAAGCTTATTCTCAAAGCCCTGAGGGATTGTGGTTTCATCAGCGCATCCAGAACAAGTATAATGAAGTCAACGGACAAGATTATTATGACTTTTTACCCATGTTGTTTCCGGATCCTCAAGCTAACATCGATGCCGAGGAGGTAACAATACTGTTATTTCTTGCTCATTACTTCAGTCTTTATTTTTTTTAATTACGTCAGATTATAGCGTGTTTACAACCACGCTGTAAGTATAGAGATATATTACTAAGGAGGCCCTATACTTGACCTCCTCGCTTATAAATACAATCAAATAAACTGTTCGAAATTTCAGTAACTTATACAGCTGAGGGTAAAAAATACAAATCAAAATACAAGGAATGTGCGGGAAGCTGAAATCAATTTATTAATTATAAACTTACTCTTTTTGGAGGAGGTTTGAATAAGGTAATACATAGCCCCTGAAAGCCACAAAAAGATGTTTCAGGCCTCTCAATGTAATGAGATAGGCTATGCCCCTCTTGTATATATCTCTATGGCTGTAAAGGCTATCGCGATTTAATGTCCTTGGAAGCGCCACCGTTGCTGATAAGAAATTGATAACAAAAGGGAGATCCTTGTTAAAGTCCTTATGGGTTTTTTTTGTTTTTCTTATTTATGACGATTATTTCTTTCATTTTTTTTCTCAAATTGCTTTAATTTAATTAATTTTAGGGCGTATGCACTCAGTAGAATCTTAATTTCATTAAAAAATAGGATTTTAATGGTTTGTCTCGAGTATTTAAATTGAGTGGTAAGAAGGTAAAAATCACAATATAGTGATTTATTTTATTAATTGTTAATTGAAGTTACTTATAATAATTTTTGTTTGCACGAACACACAAAATTACCTTGTTATTGCATTAAATTGTTAAAGTTAGTTGTAGCAGGTATTTGAATTAACTGATAACAAGCTGATTTTCACCGTAATGGTGTTTTAATTTATTAATCAATTTTATTTACACACTAAAATAATTAATAACTCAATACATTCACAAATGTTTGTTTAAATTATCCTTTTAGGTTTTATTATTTCTGGGTTAAATCGGACAAATCTAAGTCTGTAGTGATAAGAGCCTGATTCTATATTTAAAATCCTGGAATAATCGAAGTATTTATCTATGAGATATTGGCAATTTTTTTAGCACCGATGGTCGTTCTATTAATTTATTCCTCATTAAAGAATACTAACAATAAAGAAATAAAAGAAGAATTTCTATTGGCTCCCATGCTAATCCTATGGTAAAAAAATTGGCCACCCTTTCGTTTTCCCGTCATTGGTATTGCCACCTCAGAACTATCTCTTTGAATCGCGAATAAGGTTTTGTTGACATTTCATAGGTAATTATACCGTTTATTAAAACGTTGACGTTTTATAGGTAAAGCGTCAACGTTTTGGAATCGATTTAAACCTGTACATACATAAAATTATCCTAAGCTAAGCGACGTAGAGTAAGCTAAGCATCTGTCGAGTGAGGGTTTACATATTATTTACATTTTTACTTTCCTGAAATATAACTTATGTATTTAGGAAAAGTATTGGTTTGCACTAAATACCCGTTTTAGGTGTTTTTAAGACCACCTGACTGGTTTTCATAATGAAAACAATAAATGAATCTGTATTTATAGTTTGTGAATCAGTGTTCTATGAATCAGGCGTTCCATGTCAATAATCACATTTATGCTAGTAATGTTTTATTATTTTAGGAACCTAAAAAGATTAGCACAAGAATGAGAAGACAAGTAACGAAAGATTGCGATGCCATTCGCAGAGGTGTGAGTAGATTTCCCGTTTTGAGATGGGCTAAACCAAAAGATCACTATACAAGTAAAGAAAAGAAATCTCTATATCTTCGCAAGATGGAGATTAGACCAGATATCTCATCCGGAAGCCCTGGAGATTTGCACATAGACTGCATTCAGGCTAAAGCCTTTCTCGATCAACTAGAAGAAGAATGGGTCAAAATGTACCAAAAACCCACGGAAGGAGTCGACATAGCTCTTGAATTTAAGCACCGAGGCGACTTTCAACCTCCTCCAAAAAAAAGAAAAAAGATTGACTGGGCTTTCGCAAGGAAAGCTGGACTGAAAGCAAACCGATGGTTTTTAGTAGATTCTGACAAACTAGAAGATGAAAGTCCAACTGATATAAAAACGGATAAGAGTTTAGACAATGAAAGAACGTCTGAAGATAAAATTAGAAGGTGGATGTCAGATACGATTCAACAATTAGATACTGATATTCTAGCACTAAAAAAATTCTTAACTGAAGATATACGAGCCAAAAACGATGATAGGGAAGATTCAATTTATACAATTCTAAGCTTTATTACTATGGAAGAAGAAAAAGAGAACGAAACTATAGTCCAATTAAAAAATCTTATTGAAAAAATTGATGCAAAAATAAGTGAACACACTTCGGATGGATTAGAGAAATTCATGTCTATTTCAAAAACCATAAAAGAAGATGATAACTTAAACGCAGATTTTGCGACAATTTATAGCATATTGGATAATATAGCTGAAAACGCTGAGAGCAATAAAAAGGCCGAAAGTGAAGGAAGAGGCGAATCGTCAATATTTTTAGAACAAGTAGATCCTGATTTCGAAGAGCTTAATAAAATTCTCGATAGGATTAGGAACAATGTGGGGAAAATGAAAGACAACATTAAATGGAGTTCATCGGCTCGGCCTGGGCCATCTACTCACACTCCTCCTTCTAATGCTGTCAAAGTGTCCAAAGATAGAGCGGGAAGAAAAAGGAAGGCGGGATGGATCAAGTCAATTTTAAAGCAAGAAAAACCTTATCTTGAGCAGTGTGATTACTGTTTACATGATGTTGCTTCATGTGCTTGCTCTGTTAAGGTAACTAGTTTAAGTAAACTTTTATGGTGTTTCTTTAAAGTATGAAGTATTTTTGTTTCCCAAAGCAGAATCAAGAGCGGGTTCTTGCTTTGAGGCAGAGGGCCTCTTAGACAAAAAACTCCTGCATATAATAATGTGGACAAACTTGAGATGTAAATGTGCAGTGATAGACTTTCCGCTAAAAATGGAGGTAATAAACAACATAAATATAAACGATATCCGATTTTAAAATCGAATATCATACCATGTACCTTTGGCACATTAATAAGTGTAAAACATGTTTTAATTTTTTTGAACTGCAAAATAGAAACGTAGTATTTAAGAAGAACACAACGTCTACAATGCTTACTTCTTAGGCAGTAACTGAATCAGGGTTTAAAATAACAATTATTAAAGAAGTGCCTTCGTAACGTTTTAGATAATTTACTATAAACCAACTTTACATTTAATGCAGTTTCCCTTTACATGTGGGATAGCTATTAAGGAAACAGAGTACCACTAATTTGCTCAGTACCGGGTCATGATGACAAATGTTTTTCTCAGACCTTAGACAAAGGCAAAAGTAACTTTGTGAGATACAGATCTTAAACTTTATTAAGTACTTTAAGGCTGGGTTTAATTTACTTATAATTTTAAATAATTTTAAGTGCCATCATAGATTTTTACCTTACTCGGTTCTAAATTCTTACTTTTTTTTTGTAAATTGAGTGAAATGTGCGTACTATGTTAAAAATGGACTTCTTAAATTATTACTTAAATATTTTTAAAGTTGACATTGATTTTAAATTTAACAGATTAAAAATAGATAAAAAGAGTCGTTCAAGATTTTGCCTGGAACATAAGAAATTTCAATTTGAGTAAATTTTCTCTCCTCTTTTTTGCGGACGAGCCTTCATATACCAATGTTTAACTAATAATCAATCTAACTTGCATAGCACTTGATGTCATAGTTGTTGTTCCTAGCCCTTGTAACATCGATTCTTAAATACGCAGTTAAGGATATAACTTTATTGGATAATATTTTTTATCGTTGACAAACAAATAAATTGATGAATGGAAACAGAGTCAAGGAAAACATTATCATTTTTTTTCATAATTTCAATGATGATTAAAATGATTTTTTTATAAAGGATAACAGATTCCTTATGCAATATTTTAAATGAACTTATTATAAATTTTAGATGTTAATAAATCCCTGCAATGTATACAATTAACTAATAATATATTAATTAATAAATTTTTAAAATGACTATTTGATTTTCAGAGTATGGAAAAAATTTCAATAGACCCAATGATGTCGACAAGAATTTCGGTATGAATAAATTTAATTAAACACTTATTTATAGTCCTACCATCACGGAAAGTCCTCATCAATGGTAAATCATGAGAGGGAGGAATTTCGTAGCTCTTCCATTTTGGATATATTCCGAGGACCAATTAAATCTTTCCCCTTTCAGGATTTACACGGCTTTGATAAGGAATGTTCTTAATAGCAGGACTGTTAGTATTATAATTTTACAAATATTTAGTGAGAACTGAAGCGCTCTCAATAGTAAAATTAACATCAAAAGTCCACTATTGTTCCGTAAAAAGGTCTAAAGAGGTTCGTATTCTATTTATAATTCCGATCCTTCCCTTGTTAAATGAAAGGGGCGTTATAATTCTAGTGTTCCCTTGCAATTTTCGTAGTCCGCAAAATTGTTAAAGGTTGGTAACCTTTAACAACCTTTTACCTCTGGCAACAGTTAATGTTTTTTGGTTTTAAATGATCGTGTCTATCAGCATATTTATGTCGTTGTATCTTAGTAGACCTTAGTTACTTCTGTTCTTTTTCCCATTGGACGCTACAAAGAGGATCTTAATTCATTTTTGTTATAGGGTATAGCTTTATTTTATTTTGGACCAAAAATAGCAGGATGTCAGCCGAAAGGCCAAAAAGAGGCAGACCAGAATAAAAAGGATATTTCTCTTCACAATATGCTCACTTTTCTTTTAGGAATTTATTTAGAACTATTTTCGATTTAGCTCCCTTGAATTCAAAAAGAGTAAAATTATTTTTCACAGTGAGATTTTCTATCATCTAGCAAATATCTCCTCCTCCCAATCAAGCCTGTTATGAAATCCTTACAAGGTCTATTGTCCATCCTAAATCAACTAGCCTTGTATTGAACATTTTTATTTACTCTACGCGATAGCAAATTATTACTTAAATACCTAAATAATGTTGGGTGTAAATAATTACACATATGACAGCCTCCCAAGCTATAGGCAGTAATAGCAGAGATGATGTATTTCCCTGCTTATACAATTTCCACCTTAATTTGAATAGTGCAAAAATTAAAATGAGGTAAGAGCAAAAATCCTTAAGTAAAGATTTAGTGGGCTCTCTTAAGGATATTTTTGTTGCCACAAAAATCATTAAACAAAGATTTAATGGGTTCTTATCAGGATTTTTGTTGTCACCACAATGTATTTGGCATGATTGATTGCTATAACTCGGCAATCAGGTGTTTTTTTTTATAAAGGATTTATTCAAGAATTGTTACGATTTGTGTAAACGTAACATCTGAATTAATGTCCAACTCAGTCTGGCCGCTGGGAGCGGATCAAACTTAGTTCAAAGAACTATAGCAAAATAATTTACTGTAAAGTATACTTAAATTTAACACTTAAAATGTAATAATATAATATCAGATGGATGAGGTTAGAAGGAAGATAGACGATAGATTGCTTTCCCGCAACCTTTCTTAATATAAACCAATGTTCAAGTACCATGTCCTGACCCTACAACTTGTCCAACACTGGAACCCTTAATAAAGGGTAGAATGAGCGTTGTAATCAATATTCCAAAACTCGCGATTTACAACTGACAGACTGAAACTAACTTACACTTCCCAAATTTAGACTCAACAAACAACACTTTCTTGGCCTAGAGCCTCGGCAAAGCCCAGCCTAACGTGGCCGCCGACAGACAAAAAACCAAAGCTTCAAACCTCAACGATGAAAAAAAGTACAGTCTACTAAATGTCAAAATCAAACATTAATCGGAAACAAATACCCAAAACGTACAACAAAAATATGATATCCAAAATCATAATAGGTATGCCTTAATATTTAATATGTATGATTCCCTTGGTTGACGCTTTCGGAATCAGCGTCATTGCTCAGGAAGTTATGCCTTACTTTACTCTTTTGATGTTCAAAAGAGTAAAGAGTTCTTTTTTACTTATTTTTGTGGTTTCTAGATTTAGAGTTGGCTACAAATAATAGCATGGTTGAAGCCAACCAGGGTCATTATCATATGGGCACTAGATATCCCCCTTATGTTAAAAGTTATTTGTTAACAATCTAACTAATGATATCTTTGTTTCAGTCATTGGATAAAGAAGTTATTCTTAGCTATAAGGTGTGTATGCATAGTTTAAAAATATGGATGTACGATGAGAACATGCTTTAAAATACTAATGTATGCGTTCAGCTGAACACAGTAGTTTATTTTAGGCGTTAACGTAGTTTGAATCCTTGTCAGGACAGTATTTGATTAAATTTCTTTGGTAGCACATGATGAGCTGGCAGTGTTGTTCCCCAACGACTGCAAGAGAGTTAGCAACTAAGGCCCAAAACAAAGCGGTCTACTTTCTTTGGTACGAGCAAGTGGTTCCCTTTTTTCTCTACAGTAAATTTATGACGAGCTAACAGAAAATACTGTGTGTACAATTGTAACTCTCAATATTGTATAAGTCCATAAATTATGTTGCCTAACCAAATACAAATTGTCATTTTAACAAATGTGCCAATCCTCCATTAATCCTTCTTTCCTATAGGAAATATATATTAAATGAATCAAGCAAGAAATTGATTGTTGAGCAAGAAATCAAACATTCCGAATGAAATTCTCCCGGCTTGCGGCCCTCCGCGTTAGAATTATTTGTCTAATATTAATTTCATTTTTTATTTATTTTTTTAATAATAAATAAAAAACTTTGGTGGAGACGAAGACGTTGCAAGTACACCACCTCGGGGTAGTTTGGAAGTACCGCGTTTACCTGTATAAACAATTTTATAGTACAGACTTTTAATAAACACTTGTCTTTTCAATTCAAATTTTACATATTTTAGATTTTATGGTAAAATTCTTTTGGATTTTTGGTTGCGTATGTGGTCTTATTCTCATTGACTGATTTTATTCTTATAAACCGGTTTTAATTGATTCATCATCCAGAAGGACATAAACAAAGACATTTTCGTTTGCACAAAGTTCAACCCCTAATGGTACATACATATAAAATTGAAAATTTTGCTGACTCATTAAACGAGGTTATTAACGTCAAACAATTGGTTTTTAATTGTTGTGACGTTGACCCCTTGTCCTACCCCAAGGTCTTATATATATATATATATATATATATATATATATATATATATATATATATATATATATATATATATATATATAATTAAATATATTTTAAAGCAAAAGCGAAAGTTACACATACACATACACACATATATATAATAATATAATATAATAATTATATTATATATATATATATATTTATCTGTGTGTGTGTGTGTATAAATGTCAAGAGGAGTTTGAAATTTGCCAGTTGACGTAATTAGTTAACAATACTTTTGTAATTTCAGGAAATGTCAGTGAAGCCCAGCTCAGAAATACAGCGTGTTAATATTCCGAAGAAAAAAGAAAAAGTGAGTTTTTATTTTTGTTTTCTTAAGGGTTTCTTCAGCGGTGCAACTTACATGTACTCGTAGTAACAGTAGACTTGGTTACCATGTAAATTCAAAATTATATGCATAAACAGAGATAAGACTACTGAGTTAAAAATGATTAATGAACTTTAGTTTCTTTCTTCATATTTATTTTTCCTCATTTTTAAGTAAAAGTAATGTCCACTAAAATTTATAACCGAGATTTTACCTAAATCATCTATTTCAGGTGTTTAAGACCTACTAGGTCTTACCAATATACCTGCAGAGAGTGTGAGCCGTCTGTTATCATATTGTAATCATCTTAGCAAAAGAAAATGGTAGACTGTTTAAGAATGTTGTCATTATTGTTTTTATTCTAATTTTATTGGTACTTATTGATACTTTTGGTACTTTTGGGTCTCAATATCATAGTATTTTCATGCCTTTAAATTTATTTATTTAAATTCATAAGAGTTCACCCCTTTTTACATAATGACTGTACATAAAATATACAAAAAATTAGGCTACAAATACCAATAATTCTGTTGTGTAATTTCAGATATTCTATCGTCGTCATATGACATTTTAAGATTTGAGATTCATTTTATTTTGCAGGTAACGCGTCTTAAGAGAACTAATTCATTGGATTTATACCCGAAATTGAGGAGATCTTCAGGTGGTAAAGGTCGCAGACAGCGCAGAAAGAAGAAAGTAAAAAAGGTATGATATTTATATTATTTTTATTCTCTCTCAAACGTAGGGGGTACGCGAGACTCTATCAGGAGGTACGCCAAAAATATGTTAAAATATATTAACAAATATTAATATAAATAAAATAATAAAATATAAAAAAAATTTTGAAAAAGAATGTGTAAAAGGATCAAAGAAGCTGGTCAAAAATTAATACTGTTAAAACTAATAAGTATAATAGATATAGTCCAAGAGCCAGACCAAAAACGTGACTCATTTTGTACTACTTCAAATCAAATTATTCTGGAAATATACTTTAAATTATAAAGGAAAACCATAGTCTGCCTATCTAGAGTGGAGCCCTTCATATGAATGCGCATGCTCAAAATTTGTCAAAATCGCACTTATTTTAATTACACACTTATAAGTCGTGTGCAAAACATGAAGAGAACATTTTTTAAAGCTGATAAAATTTCCTATGACACGAGTATTTTTTCGTCAAAATCGGATAAATACAACTAAAGTTATGACATTTGATAAATGACCAAAAAATGCTCAAAAAGCCAATATTTTTTCTAAGAAATTCGCTGACTTTGCATAAATTAACCATTTTTTGGTGTTTTTGAAAGACTCATTCTTCATCAAGAGGACTTTAGTTCTATAAAAAGTTTTTATAGAACTTTTTATAGTACTAAACTAAACTTTTTATAGAACTAAAGTCCCCTTGATCAAGCCTGAGATGGAGTTCTATAAACTTTCCTGTGCTACAAAGAACAAACTATTAGTTTTTGAAAGAGCCATAACATAGGTTGTAGTCATCCGATTTTGATGATAAAACACTCGTTATATGGGAAATTTTATCAGCTTTAAAAAACGGTCAATCATGTTGGTGGTTTCATGTTTCGCACACGACTTACAGGGAGCCACTTATTGCTAGAAAACAGGAATTAGTGCGATTTTATACAATTTTGAGCATGCACAATTATATGAAAGGCTCCACTCTGGATAGGCACACTATGTTTTTCCTTCATAATATTTTCAGAATAATTTGGTTTGAATTAGTACAAAATGAGTCACATTTTTTCTGGTCCGGCTCTTGGACTAATAGATAAGCCCTCAAAGCCGCCTTATTACAGGATGTAATCCTAACTAAGATATGAACATTCATATTTTGTAACTCCTTTTGTTACTTCTTTAATTGTTATGACCAGACATATCTAATTCATTTTTGATAACTGATTCTACTTTGATATCGATTTAGTCTTCATACTACTTCTTACTGTCGTGCTGTAAAAGCGTAATCATTTCGGTCCATAGTGTTAGTGTTTACTGTTTTACAGCGTCTTATTTGCTTTTGTGTACTAGCGTTGAATTTTGTATCTACTTTTAAGTGGTTACTAACATTTTGTTTAGTTTTAAAAAATATATTATTGATATATTTGAGTGTTAAATCGTTTTCCATAAAGATGGAAATATTACATATAAGATGGAAATATATACATCGGCTTTACTGCGCTCATCCTCCCTACTTCGGACTTGCTTCGCTCGTCCTCAGATAGTAAATACATTCGTTTCATCTCAGCGGTCACCCATCCAGATACTGACCATGCTCGATGTTGCTTAACTTTTATGACCCAACAAAAATCTGAATATACTTGTCATATTAAAACGAAACTTGGTGTAATTTATTACGTAACGGTGTACAGTTGTACCGAATTTCAACTCGATGGGATTATTTACCTGAATTATTTTATGGATTATTTATGTGATTATAATTTAACATTTTTTTAAAAAACGTCCACAAGTCATTTGATAAGCTGACTATAAGATGAAACTTGGCACATATGTTAATTTTATACATGGCTACATGAATGCCAAATCTCAATCCGATTGCATCATTTTTCCGTGATTTTCGAAATTTTTGCTGTCACTATTGCGGGTTAGTGACGTCATAAAATATTTACGAATAGCTCAACTACAGCGGTTGACTGATTTTTGTACAAAGTTTTAACTCTCTAGCATAAATGCATTGGGTGCTACGATTATGACAGACGCACACGCACACACACATACAGACAGAAAACTTTGTAAAAACCACTTTGGAGGCCTTAACAAACACCTGAAACGGATAATTCCGGTGACATCCCGGTTTCGGATTTTTTGACGAACACAATAATTTTCCTATATACCTACGGTATAAATGAGGAAAAGAAATAATAATCAAGAAGTTTTGGGGAGGGAGGGCGCAAATATTTTGGTCAACTTTAAGGGTTACTAAAACAAACAAGTTTGGAGACCCCTGCTCTGACGTTCCTAACTGTTACTGAGTTGAATGCCTCAGAGATGCCTCAGTGTACCCCGAAACTCAGTGATTAAAGGCAGTAGCAGTAGACATAGTTAAATTGGTTGTAGCTTAAGATTAAAAGGTACGAGCAGTTATGAGAAGGAGGGATAATTATTATGTATAGCAGAGTGCGAGTAATATTGTGATTACTTCATTAAAGGAAAGCTACAATCTTGTATACGCTGGTCTCAAACAACTAATAGATTTTAGATATCATTAGTGTTAAGTTCTTTTCTTTTCTGTTTCTTCTGAGAGACTTGTTCCACGACTGTACATTCCAGGTTTTTTATTCCACATTTGGTATATTTAGTTGCAGGGTTTCTTTCAGAGGTTCTTCTCTAGGGGGGGGGGGGGTATACACGGCTGCAGGATTTTCTCCCTTTAAAATTATACATAAGTAGCACAATAATAATTTCCTATGAAAAAAGGAGGACTAAATTTTCATGGGTATACAGGGTGAAACATTTCAGATGGAATAAGGGGAAAACATGGTCCTTTTTTGGTTCTGAATCGAATGAAACTAGTCCGAAGTCGATACGACCACTCCAACTGACCAAAATGTCGAAAAACGGTAATCAATTTCCGGAAAACCTAAAATACGACCTAGGAAATGTAACAAGCAAAATGCAGTTCAGGCTCTGTCGGCGCCCTGATGAGTTAGACGTAACGAAACAGAGTGGGACATGACATTATGTCGAGCCATCAAAGATGACGAAGTCGAATGATGGAACAGTTCCCAGATGTAGCATTGCATTTTGCTTGTTACATTTCCTAGGTGTCTCTCGCACAATTAGATTGTGTATACTAACTAAGGTTTAAACTAGTGCAAATAATATTGCACGCTGCCAATTTTAAAGGCATAGTTTTGTATAACCAAATTATGCGCATTTCATTGGAAAAATACAGAATTGTCGAGTTGCAAGGTGTGCTTGATAATCGAGTAACCGCAAGCTATAAAGCATAAATCGGGACTTATTAAAAAGCAAGAAATGGATTGTTATGCACGGAATCACATATCTCAAAAAATAATGCCACCAAGACGAAAAATACATAGATAGAAAATAAAAATTTGTATAATGGAATATTCGTTCATTTATTTTTTTATTTGCTCACCAAGCTCGTTGTCTTACCTTATTTTTTATTTATTGCGTTACCTGGTAAACTTGTGGCATCTCATAACTAAATTTTTATAACATAAACATTCTATTTTATTCCTCAAAGTACGTTTTTTACATTGGACTTATTTGTAGCATTGTTTGTGGAGCATGTGCCCACAATTTTAATTGTCTAAGACAAATAGAGACGAAGCAAGTTGAAAAATGGCGCGGATAGCACAACCTTCATTAAATGGATACTTTGATTACTTTTTGTGACTTAAATTAATGGATAAGTGGATACTTTACTGGGTGGGACAATACAGGTCTTAAATTTTCTTATTGAATTGTTAGTAACATTTTTTTAGTACTAAAAGGGAATAATATAACCTGGAAAACAGGGAAATAGAGAATTACATAATATTAAGAAACGTTCAATATTGTGCGTGTAGGTGTCTAGATTCTATCCCCTTTTGAAATTTTAATAAGTACTAATACTGGACACGAAATGAACATATCAGGTATGTCGTAAGACCTTAAAAAATGAACTACCTTGGGAAATTAAAGGAGGACATTATTTTAAAGGAGCGTCTTAAATGAATATTGTGCGTAAAGGAGTCAGGATTGGTAGGATCTGGGCGAGGTCAGAAGGGGACTGGGGGGAATATTTTCCCCTACTAGTACTGTGCCCCGCAGCACTGCGTGTGCCCATCCTTGCTTTAGTCTCTCGTTACCATCGCGGTAGATTCACGGTCCAGCTCTTGGATATCCCCGTGAACTGAACCATGGCATCTCAGGATGCAGATGCGGTACGTACTCCATTCACGCTGTATGCACGCACTTATCGAGTTACACATAGCTTTTCATGATATTGATTATTGATCATGATTGTAGATAATAAGGATTTTACTTTTCATCGATTCCTTTCTCTCAGGAGTATCCTCCTAAGATCTAGCATCTCTTCAAGACCTTACCAAAGCCCTCAGAAGTTTTTTAGTCTCTTAAAATTTTTACTGACTAGGTACGCCGACATTTTTCCTCATAAAGGTACTACATGAGGAGCAAAACTAAATGCGAGTGAAAAGTTTCTACCGCCCTCGTATTTTAAAAAGGAATGTACCAGGCCTTGGATTTGCTAAGGGGGGCTGCCTTCTATAAATAGAATTTTCCAAATTATGATTTATTTCCATGTTCATAATTTAATTTTAGAGTTATTCAATGACTTGCAACTATTTGAACAACTACAACGGCATGATGATAAGGAAGAATTTTCTGAAAGTTTTACATAGGAAGATTCCTATTTTACAAAGTCCTATTTCCTATATTCCTATATTTTCTTATTCCTATTTTCAAAATATATTTATATATATATATATATATATTATATATATATATATATATATATATATATATATATATATATATATATATGTATATATATAATATATTTCAACCCATATTGGTCAAATAGAACCGGGCGGAAATAGAACACATTAAAAGAAGTATTTATTACTAAAAGTGAAAATTAATAAAAATATCAGCTAGGAAAGAATTTCTGTTAAATATCTGTTAATTTTTCTAATTGGCTATAAACTTTTATGTTAAATTTCATTATTTTTACTTGTTATTCTTTAATTATCATTTTCACAATTCATTTATTTTTTATAAAAGTACATAATACGTATTTACTTTTATTTTATGCAATGATTTAAAAAATGATGCACATATAGGGGTAGTTTAAAAAAAATGACTTAACCAAATATTATATATTCTATTTAAGCGGTTGCCCTGTTATGGCTATTTTATTTTTCTAAACATGCTCCGCTTTTGCGTTACAATTTCTAATAGCTAGTTTTTCAATTTTTCAGAGTTTTCTTATTAAGTTTTGATTTTTCTAGTTCAACCTAGATTTTTTTTATTCATATTGCAGTTATTCTATAACAAATGATATGTAAAGAAGGCTAAGGGGTTTTTTGCCTATTGTAACTAACTGTAAAATATATATTATATTTGATATAATATATATTTAATATATGTAATAAATTATATTTGCCTGTATTTTAATTTAAAGCGTATCACTTATTGGATTAAGCTATAAAACCTGAGTATTACGAATCGTAACGAAAGGTGTCTAAACAATATTTAATATATGCATTCATAACAAGCTGCCAAATATGCAATTAAGCTTCTAAAATGTTTAAGAATTAGCACTCTAACTCTTTAGGAAAAAATCTTTAAAATTTTGTTTAGAATTTGGAAAAATTTTAAACAAACAACATTTTAAAGGTGGCCGTTGTTTTGAAACACCATGTTGAATTTATTCCAAAATGTAATGAGTTCTTTGATTTTTGTAATAAGTTTCGTTCTACTCGGTTGGGTTTGTGTTGGATCGAAACAAATATCCGTCATCCGGCCACCTCATCGATGTGCTGACTGGCTGGGATAATAGGCTAACCATGGCACCATTAAACCTAAGAGATGATTTACAGCTATATACAGGGTGTTTGGTGATATATGTAAAAAAATAAATGGGGTGATTCTATGCCCCAAAGGCTACAAAAAACACGGTATTGACCAGGGGGACAATTCTCAACCCTCAAAGTCAAATTTCATCATTTTTTTAGGGTTGCGTATGTTGGTTTGATAAAGATCCATTAACTCCCAAAATATAAATAATACAAGTAAGTTATGAATAATGTTGGAAAGCCAAGAAAATTTTCAGAAGAAAAAGTATACATTCATTTCATAAAACGGTTTAATTAAAACTAAAAGGAGTTGCAGTTTTTAAAAAAAATTTTAAAAAATCTGTTTGAAAAAAAATTATCGGACCATTGGGAAAACGTCTTTGTTTAACTTAGTTTTGATCAATATCAATATTATTACCCAGGTATAGGACAAAATTACCAGTAATCAAAGTTAAAATATGTTATTTTAATTAATTTTTATCATTACAAAACAATCATAATAAAAAACCTGGGTTTTTTTGCTTTGTTTACTTATTCCGCCTTTTTAAAAAAAACAAATAGGTGATTATTATTTTATTACCATTAATACATACACACACACACACACAAATATATATATATATATATATATATATATATATATATATATATATATATATATATATATATATATATATATATATATATGACATTTATTAATATCTGGAGTCTGTATAATAAACGGAATCGATTCCCCCACTCCCCCTTCTACTTCCGTCATCCAAAATTACCTACCTCTAAGCGTCATTTGTGTCATTTTGGCAAAAACGTTTCAAGATTTTTATGATTTATTATATTATTAAATTTTAAAGTGATACACAATTCGTTAATTACGAATAAACAAATCGTTAATGAGATTGGGGTCATTGTGGCAGCAGGTTTCCTATTCATATATTTACATCAAGTTACAATTATTAAAAAAATATCTTTAACAAATTTTTGTTATACTATTTTATTTCGTTGCTTTTTACATTAATTTATTTGCATTGTATTTGTAAGTGGTTGTAAAGTTTGTCAGAAGAAACTTGGCGTTAAGGTTATGATATAACAATAAACGATAACTATTTACGAATCAATTAAAATAAAGTCTGACTTATTAGTTTTCATGACAGAGTTCATAATTTAATATTTGTAATTAATAACTTGCAAATGTTAACCTTGTCGGTGTTGGTTAATATTATATCGTTTATTTATGTTTTCATTTTAATATAAATGAAGGACGTTTTGACAATCGGCTATCACTGATAACAGGTGAATTAGATATCAGACAGACATCTGAGACCAAAATTTTTTTAAAGTTTATTCTTTTGTTCAGTACTATTTTTTGCACGTCTTCCTCGATGGCGTATCTAAGTACCAACAGATTCGGGGGGGGGGGGGGTGAACTTCACGGAAAACTGAACGGAACTGAACTTCAGTTCAGTTTTGTAGAGCATTGTGTTTCTATCCATGATGTCCTACATCCCTGAAGATGCCTCCCACAGTGGAAGCGAAACGTCGGATTCTTCATCTACATTGACGCGGTCACCACCGGAAAACCTAAATCTTCATGATAATAACCACGGAAGCCTACGCAGTTTAGTATTAATAGTTTTTTTAATCATTGCGATTTACCGCTCTGAAAATAGTTTGTTGGAAGCAAGCAAATGCTATTGGCCATCATCATGGTACATTTATTTTAGTGTAGCAGAACTATGACACTGCTTTATCAATGGTTTGTCTTCCTTAATAGTGACAATAAATACAATACGCTTTAGTCTAAGAAAAACTCGTCACTAAAATATGTTTAAACATTGTGTAACATTATTTATTACATGATAACGTAAACAAATAAATTTTCAAAAAATATAAAGTTAAAATGACGAAATATTCTATTTCGGTATGTCAGGTTAGCTGATTAACAGGGGATTTCATTGAAATAACCAGGAAACAATTTTATTAGGCAGCTTTTTAAAATTCGCTGATGATAACGCTGTTCTGACTATAAACCCCTTCTATTTGAAGTCAGTAGCAGGCTTGCCTTGTCATGTCTATAATTAAATTTTATCTTCTGCATTTAACATGTTTATAACGAATAGGTTGAAATGACAATACTTGTTGCATTTTTCGAATCATTTCAATAGTTATAACTTATGTTAATGATCTTATAAGATTGGGATCATGAGAGAGGAGTAACGCTTTCTCGGATCAAAATGAAACTTACGAAAATAAATCATATGTACAGTTACAGAACACTGTTGTTCATGAAATATTTATGACTTTATTATAACAATAATGACTCAGCAAACATTTCACAAAAATAGTAGAAAACATCGATACTGAGTGTACATATACATATATTAGGCAAACAAAAGATGAAGTCAATACAATATCACCATTAATTTTGATTTGTTTATCGTTTGACGTTTATAATTTTATAAAATCAAACGTTATTCGAAAAACAGATTTGGAAATTCGGTAATATTCTGAAAACGCTATACGTCTCCTATACACCTGAGGAATTAGAAAAATAACTACCCTATCCTTTTTAAAAAGTCGGTCAACAAAGTGATACAGTTGCCAATATCTTAGAATTATTAATATAATTCAAACGAGTTTAATTTAATGCATGAAAATATAGAACGAATTAATAGAAAGAATCGATCGTAAGAATAAAAGAATGAATTAATCGGATTTTACTTTCTTTAGAAATTATATGACTTCAGAATTTTTAGCGAATTCGTAGATATCTCACTTTTAAAAAGGCAATAAAAATGGGAAAATTAAGGGTAGTCTTGATTTTAAATTATCTCGAAATAATTTACTTGCTCTTGTATTGTCCAAAGTATATGTCATTTGAATGTGACTTATACTTTGAACATGAAAATTTAATAATATAGCTTGATGACATTAAGATTTTAATATTTTTTAAGTTGTGAGTTGTTAATTTACTGTCAATCTGTTAACTGTTCTTTTCAATTTACGAAATTAAAATCGAATTTGTTACACATTTATCATGGATATTCGAAACAAGTATAATGGGAATATTATTTAATTAAATAATTACTAATTTTTGGCTCGAATTAAATATATAATTACGTACGTTTCATTGAGCTGTCTAGATGATTTATGAACTAAAAATTAATTTATAACTAGATATCTAAATTGGCGCGAAGCTGTGACAACCGTGTCAGGTTGGTAAGACACCAGTCGCTATTATGTTTGCACTGATAACAGTATCTTTACGCAGGGATAAATATTTGTAATTATGTCTCGTTAGATAACCAAATTTAGTATTATATAAATTAAAATTAAGCATGAATGAAACACATTCAAGAAAGTTGGTTAATCAAGTTTGAGTTTGTTGAAAAGTTGGTCATACAAGAATATGAAGCCTTTCTCATGCACTCATATCATGGTTGTTTGTAAAACTAGTTTTAATCTGTTTGATAAAATTTTATTAAAAAATTGTTTAAAAGTCTTTAAAGATGTTTAAAAAATTGGGTATGGGGTACCTCGGAATATTTCCTCATCAATCGGATTCGCTTATGCTTAAATTTCAGATTCGCTTCGCTCGTCCTCAGTTAGTAAATACATCCGTTTTATTCCCAGTGGCACTACTCATCCAGACACTAACCTCGCCGGATGCTGGTTATCTTTTTTAATCCTACGGAAACCATAGATATACTTGTCGAATAGAAAACGAAACTTTGTGTACTTATCTATTACGTAAAGGTATACACTTGTACCATATTTCAACTCAATTGAAATAATACAGATTTTACAATTTTTTTAAAAAACTTACACAAGTCATTTGATAAAAATTAAATCCTATAATGTATAATATATATATATATATATATATATATATATATATATATATATATATAATATATATATATATTATATATATATATATAATATAATATATATATATATATATATATATATATATATATATATATATATATATATATCACAATACTTTTCTTATATACCTACGGTATAAATGTAAAAGTAAAAATGTTTACCTTACTTTTTTGTATAAATCGAGCAAGTTTACCACGAAGATTCTAAGGCTAAAGAAACAAAGTGCGAATGTAATCTTGTAGGGTTACCTTGTCAAAAAAGCAATTTCTGTTTTACCACAGACGTATTTTGTTACACACACGGTTTTACAAGATTCGAGTTCAATTTACATCTAATTATTACTAAGACATTTATAATGACAAATTGTTTTTAGTTTTGAGCGTTCTGAAATTATGATTCGAACGACCTCATAATCGCCATTTTTCTGCTGAAAGTCGTTAATTAAACTTGATACAATATAAAGCAGATATATCCAGGCACGGATCTATGGGACCCAAAGGACCCTAACTTTATAGAAATAGAGATGAAAGAAGAATTCTTATATATATACACATTATATATATATATATATATATATATATATATATATATATTATATATATTATATATATATATATATATACATATACATATATATACATATATATATATATATATATATATATATATATATATATATATTATATAATATATATATATATATATATATATATATATATATATATTAAATATATATATTATATATATATATGTGTGTGTGTGTGTGTGTGTGTGTGTGTGTGTGTGTGTGTGTGTGTGTGTGTGTGTGTAATAGCCTTCTCTCCCCCCCTCCTTCTAGAAATAGATGCTGGATCCGCCCTTGGATATAACTGCTTAATGTATAACGTTTCCTTATTTATACCACAGGTATGTAGGAAAAGTGTAGTGTGTTTTTGCTGGAGTTAACACTTAGTATAAAAATCATTCTTTAGATCTAGTCATTAACCGACGATAATGAGTCGAGGTACCCTTACTCCTTTTTTTATCTTATTTTAAAAAATAAGATAAAATAACATCAGCGTTGTTAGGTTGACATACATTATACGTAGTTAGCCCACCAAATTACATAGAATTAGGGATTAGGTATATAAGTAATTTTATAAATGATTTGCCGTGTCCTAAAAAAATTTAGAAAAACTATTGATTTTCCCCTTCTTTAATAAGTTGTCCTATTCGACACTATGATGATCTTAAATTTATAAACTAAAATTAGCTTACTAAGACTTAAAATTAGCATACTATTGTTTATAGTAATAATGAAAAGTCTGTGAGTTCACTTTTAGCTATTTATCGAAATGACGTCATTTGTTTCGATAAAAGAATCGATGTATCGAATCGAAAAAGTGAACAAAGAGCTCTACTTACAAGGATGTTGAACCAAAATAAAAATCAAAACCTATCAAAAATATTAGACGGGCCCTTGTGCGAGTCCGTTTTTACATTGATTTTTTTTGCTATATTTGACTCCTAACCGAGTTTGAACCAGTTAAAGTTGATTCCGTAAATCAAAAACGTAATTTTGACTAAATACTGTTTGATGGTTGGCTAAATAATGTTTCAAAGACTTTAATCTGTCATAGAATTGAGTTAATGACGTCTTCATTTGACTTTTTTATTTGTTCAATAAGCTTAGCTTTTGTTATGTGTACTCTTATTTGTCCATCTGATTAATATGCTTACGATCGAGTAGTGTGAGGAACTTTTCTCTTAACATCAATGTCCGTTCCGGCCCTGATTCAAATTTTTATCAGCGCAGTGTTTGTTTGACGATGCATGGTTAGCTGATAGAAGACTTAACGCATTAGATAGTATGAAAATAAACCCCCTATAAAAGTGATATCCTTACTGGTGTGGTTTTTAAGAAATAGCTCTTCTCTCTCTCTAAGCCATCTATGAGCTCTATGATATTGCATGACTCGTAATTTTCTTTAGAAACTTGTAATAAAATTCTTATCGTTTAAATTTCTTTGTATAGGACGAAAATAATTACTATAGGTAGTCTAATAGTAAAGCACGAGTGAAGCTCTTTCGTTTATAGGTGACACCTCTACTCATGTCTTAAATATTAGTAGCGGTGTCAAATAAAAACGGCAGATGAGGTGTTACGAGAGATAATAAAACCTAAAAGGCGTCACTATCTGGATATCGCTACAGTATCGATAGTTACACATCGAAAATACTTGTTCGATTGTTTTGTTTGTTCTCATTGCTCTCCTTTGTCACGCCCTTTGCCTCCAGGGGCAGGTTAGATAATAGATTATTGACTTAATAACTCAATATCATCGTAAATGAACTAAATATGAATTCACGTTGGATTACCTTATCAATAAATTGTATTATTATATCATGGATTATGATTGTAATAAATTTAAATTGTATAATATAACATACTCAACAAACTTATAAAGCTTTCACTTCAATTTTAAGATTTTAGTAATCATTTATTATTATTATTTTATTAGTAAAGTTATTAAATGTCAAAGAATCTTCAATTATTTAAAGATTACATTAAAATAGTTTTGTCTGAGTAAAAAAATACCGTGCCCATCGAAATTGATCAATACGTTATGGGAGGAAACTTGACAGATAAAAATAAGGGAAACAACACGTCGGCACATTTGTTTCCCATTTGAATTGACCTTGGGTCATCAAAATGGTTATCTTATCTTGTTTTTACTTGATTATGTTCACTTTGTCAGCTTCTTTTACGTCACACGTCTTTACTCTGCAAATATTTAATTATATATTACTCTTATTTCATTACGGAATTATATTTTATTTTCCTGAGGCCAATATTTTAGAATAGCTTTAAGTTTATTGTACATTGTTTAAGCCTATAGAATACTTCAATATATTAGAGTTTTTAAGAACGATACCGAAAATGTGTGTTAAATTTATATAAAACGTGTTGGGACGAAGGATTTTAGAGAATTCATAGGAGCTACTGGCAATAAAGCTTATTTTATTACATATTTGCCTTTATTCGCATCTTTTAAATTTGAAATAATTTTTCTGGTTTTGGAAAAAATACGAATTACTGACATTCAAATTAAAGCAATGATTCGAACCATACATGGGACTTCAACTTCTTTGCCTTTATCTAAAGAAGTTTGAGGTTTCATACTTCATCTGGTAGATCGGTAGATGGTGGTATGTATTATGTGTATGTATATTTTAAATTACATCCAAATAGGTCTTCGATAGATTTTCATAGGATATAACCTCTCCTATTTGTACCAGAATGATGACGATCTCCTTAATTTTGTTAAGAGGATGGATTCCCGCATACTTCCAATCCATGATACTATAGGCATGGGCTGTCAGTATCCTCCATTCTCCGTTGATGAAACAGTTTTTTGTAGCTATAAAACATCTTTGGTTAATGGACAAGAGCCTTTAGGTCTCAATCGATATCTTAATATTCTTTCAAAACTCGAAAATTAAAACAATTTTTAAAACATTCTAAGATTTTTAAATTTTCAATTTTATCATGTGGAATGCATCAGAACCAAGCTTGTTCATAAGCCTACTTGTATGCTGGTGTCACATCAATTTCTGGTCCAATATTAATCCGAGATGTTTAACACAATTTTACTCACTGGCAATGTTCGCCAAGATTTCTTCTCAATAAGAAACATGCAGTCTTAGTCTCTTCTTTATTAAGATTATGACTGTTGAGAAACCGATCATTTTCTTAAATTCTATTAGATCCAATCCTAACTCTCCTGTTAAGCCCAAAATCAGCTGACTCGTAATTTAAATTATGTTGACTTATTCTATAAATACAAAAACATATTTCCTTCTTATTTTTATGGATAAATTCAAAGATCCTTTTTTAAAATTTATAAGAGCATTTTGTAAAGGGAATAAGGTGAGTCTGTAATAAAACTGATGGGAGTAGTGGTTAGATCGATAGAAGCCATGTCCTGAGCTTAGAGACTGCCCTACTTTACTACAGCCTATTCAACCCACCAACTATTTCTTGCTTTTTATTTTCTATCAACTCTCCTCTTTTAACGAATTTCCAAAGGATTTTTTAAACGTACACGATTTTTGTGTATCTTACAGGTACATATTTTAAGGAATTTTGTTCTAAAGCCTTTATAAAGATTTAGATTATTAGGTTCTGAAACGTACCCTACTTCTCTACCTCAATCAATTTTCTACAAGGCAACAACTTGTTTCTTCAAAAATACCCCTTTTTTCTTTTAGAGGCTGTTCATCAGAAAATGTTATTCTATAAAATGTTCACTCCATGAAATCATTTCATGGATTTCGTACAAAAACCTCATCAACATTTCTTAAAACGTCAAGTAAAAAACTTGACTTGACTTCAGTCTTGTTATCGACGCACTAACTTTTTTCTTGATTTTACTATGCACAATACCCTCTGCTTCCTGTAAAACGCACCCGTTCATGTTTAAAATATTTGTTAATCTTTAGGTCTTGAAATAGATTGCCCTATACACCTCTTTTTCTCAGGGGCAGTTTTAGGGTGGGGCACATTAGGTGACTACAGCGGGCCCCTAGTTCGAAAAGGGCCTTTTAAGAGCCCTCTTAGTATTTGATAAGAGGGCTCCTAAAAGGTGCAGGTGCATGTGCAAATGCATTTAATTGACAATTGTTCAATAGGCCCTTATTAAAAATTAAGCTATTTAATCTACAATGTTTAACTTCCTCAAGATTTCCAAATGAAATTAAGAAAAAAATGGATTTTAAGGATTCAAGTCAAATTAAATTTTAATATGAGCTTAAGAAAAATAAAAATTAAACTTATCAAATTACCATTTGTTATGAGACTAATTATAATCAAACTTATCAAATTCAAATCAAATTACCATTTGATATGAGACTAATTAAAATCAAACTTATCAAATTCAAATCAAATTACCATTTGATATGAGACTAACTAAAATCAAACTTGTCAAATTCAAATCAAATTACCATTTGATATGAGACTAATTAAAATCAAACTTATTAAATTACCATTTGATATGAGACTATTTAAAATCAAACTTATTAAATTACCATTTGATATGAGACTAATTAAAATCAAACTTATCAAATTCAATCAAATTAAATTTGATATAAGCTGAGATAATGAAATTTATTAAATGACTATTTATCGGTATTAAAACTAGATTTATTGCTGTAATCGAAATACATCGTAAAATTTCTTAAATCCAAAACGTTGCTAGAATCGAGTTATAAATGCATCTGCTTCATGGGTGACAGTGCTTTGAAATCTCCATTTTCTCATGTCTTGATTTTGCATTATTTGATTTTCGTATTATTTCTTGCTTTGGACTAATTAAGATAGTAATGATGTCATTGCGTACTTGTATTTGAACATTTCCTTTGTTCGTCACGAGTTTGTCTTTTAGTAGGCCTCAAAAGAAAATATTCAGAAAAAGTATTAAATAGTTATGTAAATACAGGCAGCTAGGTTGTAATGAAAACGACCTTGTGAGCCTTTAAATTTATATTTCTTACGTCATACTAAAATGAGAATCTTATTTTCAGACAAATTTTGGATGATCATTCGAATTATGACACACTTATTTGATGAAACAAGTTTGTCAAGTAAGTTTTGAACTCGAATTAGGACTTAAGATGTAATCATTTAATCGGTTTAAGCATATTTCTGAGTTTTTAAAAAAGTCATTGAAAGGTTTCATAAGCTAGAATGGGTTCCAATGTATAACAATGGATAAAACATCCCTTGTATTTAAGCTCTGTGCTAAGTAATAGGCTTAGTACAGCAACTTTTCAGTTTGCAAGAAGAAAAATATCGAACTTGCTTAGTAGACAAACAAAATTTAAAAAATTGTAAAATAACTAACGAATAACTTGCTCGCGCGCTTGCTTGATTGAATAAAGTTGTTGAGTTGAAATCTTTTAGAAACTTATTAGGAAATCTTAAAATAAAGGCAGCATTGTTTGTTTTGGTTTTATTTTAATAAAACAGTGTATTTGAAATTTAGTTTGAAGCGGAAGTGGATACATAATCTTTGCTGTTCATATTGATTTTAATATAGGTTGTAATTTGCTGCTCTCATGTAGGATATCAACAATTTATTTACCAGGACATGTATTTACCACTGTCTATGTAGGATATAACAATTATTACCAGGACGGTGTATTTAACTTGTCATGTAGGGATATCAACAATTTATTACCAGACATGTATTTTTACCACTGTCAAGGGGGGGGGGGGGGGGGGGGGGGTGTAGATAATCAACAATTTATTTACCAGGACATGTATTCTACCACTGTTATGTAGATATCAACAATTTTTTACCAGACATGTCTTTACACTGTCAGTGGATATCATCTACTTGATGACTAGTATTTGTGTTTACTGCTCTCCTGTAGGATAATGACCCTCTACAGTACAACTTAATTACAAAGACGTGTCATTTTTACCGCTCTCATGGAGGATACCAACAACATAATAATTAGTACTTATGTTTACTCCTCTCTTGTGGGTCAATAACCCCTACTACTTAATGACAAGTACTTTAGTTTGCCGCTCTAATGAAGGGTACAAATTGGGTTATTTGTATCCTACATTATAGCGGTAATAGTGAGCTGAGATTTTCGAATATTTTCTAAAAAATGGACTAGCATTATGATTAAGAAAATTAAAATATGATCTACATCTAGGAAGATAACCTTACGTAAGGCTTTGGGTGGATATTGGCTTCTATTGAGCATCAGACCCGTACAACTGACTGATGCCAAGCTTAGCTAGTATTTGTGTTTTACCATTAACATATTTAAGATTTAGAAGAAGCGATATGGAACGTACTACTTGTCTAGGTAGGCAAAGCTATGAAACCTAAAAATCAATAAAGCCTTCCTTGAGCAACCAAACTCCCCATTATATCCCTCTTACAAGACTTCAACGAGATTACATACTTTACATAAATCAATTGGTTTACTTAAGCTTTAAATAAAAACAAGAAATAAGTGTCCTTCTTTAAAGATATAAATCATATCTTTAACTTAAATACATTTGTTACAAAAGAAAATTCATGATGTCATCGTTAGGTGGCCAGTTTCAATTTTCAAAAATTTGAAAAAAAATACTGATAATTATTACTTATCTTAGAATGTAGTATTTTGAGTCCCCGTTGATTTCTTCTCCTACAATATAGTTATTACCTAAACAAAGGAGAAAGGTGAGTTTTTGCTCCATAGGAAATCAAGTTGGTTCATTGAAAGATTTTGGGTTCCTCGGTTCGTTCTTTCCAAGCTTGCCGGGCTTGAGGGATTTATTTCGTTGATTCCTGAGGCTCGCCGAGGAAACCATTCAGTTAACTCACGAGGCGAAGCCGAGGAGTTAACGACTACTTGGCAGCAACGACTTGTTTCTCTCGTAGTAAGATAAGATTTTACCTTAAGGAGGAAAGATATAGTATAGTAACAAAGAGAGAGTTATAAAATCTGGATAAGCATTGTTAAAGTTAGCTTTTAATTTTTAACAATAAATAACTTCTTACATAGTTTTCCTCCTCAATTAAATTTAAAAGTTTATGTAAATGTTAACTTGTTAAGAAATCAATCAATCATGAATGAATCAAACACAATTAAATAATTTTGAGATTTTGATGACACAAAATTAGTAAACAACTGCCCCAAATGATTTCTCCTCCTAGAATAAAGTATGTTCAGCCCCTAATGATTTATTTTTCTGAATAAAGTATTTTGAGTTCCCAATGATTTATTATCCCAGAATAAAATATTTTGGGCCCAAAATCTCGTTTATAAGTAATTTTGATTATATACTCAAGGATTCAGGTTTTAGGATTACCTTAAAGATGTTTTTTATTCCATTTTTGTGCTCTAACACGTTAGATAATAAAGAAGCCTGTCAAATGATTCGACTTCCTACTTGGCTGTTAGAGCTAAGCAGCCACACAAATAGATTTAAAACCGTAAAGTATCATTGCAATATGTAACTTCCGACAAGAAGTTCAATTTCAAAGCATCACGATTAGTTAGTTTAAGGATTTACATATTCAATTCACCGGGTCATGTATGAGACATAAACTTTTGAAAGGAAACCCTTAGCTAGGCCAATTGATACACTAGTCCAGATTTTTCAATGCTTCCTCTTTACTGGGAAGCAAAACTAACTTTAATTATTGAAAAGTAGGCTAAAAAAGTCTACTTTCTGGTTTTTCCGAGGTAGTTACTCTTACCTCGGAATTTTCCTCACCATATTAGTTTTGATACGCTCATCCTCACCACATCGGACTAAGTTCACTCGTCCTCTGAATACAGAAATCACCTAATATATAATGTCGTGCGCCTTCGGACTCGATTTGCTTGTCCTCAGACAGTAATAACATTCGTTTTATTCCCAGCGGTCACCCAAGTACTGACCTCGTTCGATGCTGCTAAACATTAGTGATCCAACAAAAATCGTACTTAGCGACATTAACTCAATTAAATTATTTTTCCACAGTTAACATTTTTTAATTTAATTTATAGTCAGAGTGAGTTCAGGCTCTGTCGGCACCCCGATTATGATTTAGACGTAACAAAACAGATTCGGACATGGCAGTATGACGAGCCATTTATAATGGCGAATTTCTAATTATAAAACACTTAGCATTTGGCTTTTTACATTTCCTAGGTGTTTTTGAAACAATTATATTTAATCAACAATTCATGTTTTGCAATACTCGGTAGTATTAAATGATAAACGTTTAACATTTTTTTAAAAAAGAGATCAAACTTTGGTCTTATATAGTACTTGCGTTCCAAAATTCATATTGATCTAAACATTTGTCAGAGTTTCATAATTTTTGAATTTTCTTTTTTGAGTTATTTATAAAAATATGTTCCACGTATTACAACTTGACATAAAAATTGATTTTTTTTACTAAGTTAAATTTTTTTTGCATAAACCCACTGAGGGCTACGATGATAACAGACACACACACACACATACAGACTATCAATTTGGTAAAAACCTCTCAGGAGGCTTCAAAACACCTGAAACGAGTAATTCAGGGGAAATCTTGGTTTCGGACTTTTAGTGCATAAACATTACTTTTCCTATAAATTTATTTATTATCTGTCCTAATATTCAAATAATAAGTAAAACGTAGTTTTTAAAGTGCTAAGAAAATGGCTGCTTTCTCGCTGTAAGTAATATTACCCTTAAAAAACCAACATAACTTTACGTTGACCTTTCTTTTTAATTTTAAATATAAACATTTTTATTTCTAATTATAGAAATAAATACATGATTATTAATTGTATGTAATTCTTTAGTTAAAAATCAATGAAAAGAAAGTATTAAGTATAAACTCAAGGACTGGGGTGTAGACTTCTGTCTGTTGCCCCCTCCACCCGGGGCAAAATCGATACCGTGGAAATGGGTCATGAAAAAGAATCTACTACAAATCATATATTTGCTTTAAATTTCCATAAATTGATCTCAATTAGTGGTTATATGTTATTATTTAAATTTTAAGGTTAATAATGGTATATTTTTCTTTCTTGTGTTATTTGAAGGTGAAATATTTTAAAGAAAAGAAATGGGTCTTGCCTATTCAAATACCATTTCGATGTAAAGTGAAAATGTTGGTTTTTCGTTTCTAAATTGATCCTAGATTATTAAGCTCGTTATGTTATTTTGTTCTCACTTAATTATCTGTACCCCAAACTAGGGCTAAAACTTTTATCAGAATGACTCTGAATGTGGTGCATGTGTATTCATTTCAGAACACTGAGATTTATAATATATCCACCTGCTTCGTTAATCTTAAATTAACGATATAAACTAAAGCTATTGTGGCGGTAAGCATGAAAGCAACGGAGAAGGGAGTGGGGTCGATTCAGATTGTATATATAATGTGTGTGTGTGTGTGTGCTGTGTGACCTGTCATGTGGAGTGGGTCATCTGATTACTGTCAGAATCCATCAGCAATATCGCTAAAAAAAAGGAATGCTTCTTCTGTGCATAGCTTCGACTATTCACGGCAAGCGGAGAAAGAGCTGAAGAATCAGCTACCGCTAATGCTTGCTGTTGGATATGAATATTCCTGGACCGCGTTTGGAACGCCATCATTAGCAGATTGGGCAAAACTCGAGGTCTCAATTAATCAAGTGATATCAGTAAATAACTTGAAGTCACAGTGAGCAGGACAGCAAGGCTGCATTTTGATGAAAAGAAAGGGGAGCTGTACACTACCCTTTACTTGCATGAAACCCTAAGTATAGGGAATTATAAAAAATTGTTTTTTTAAATATCAGGCTAAAAGCTAGTTATAAAACTAGTTTTAAAAAGTCTAAAAAGAAAATGAGATAGCTGTATCCAAAATTAAATAAGGAAATATAGGTTAATTCATCATTTAAACGTGTGTCCTAGATGGTCAATATTGTTATATATATGTGCAGCATGCGACAACGGTTTATCCAAACAGAGCACGTACAATGTCTAACCCTATTAATTCAGCTATCTACCCCCTTAAAGGATGTCCAATGGCACGACTACCAAGGTCCTTCCAATATGTATAAAATAAAAACCTTGACAGTGTGAATCGAACCGGAGGCCTTGCTCTAGACAGAAAATACATCATTATAATTAAACTGATATAATACCTGGCAGAACCTTAATTACTCGAGAAAACTGAATGATCTAAAAGCAAAGAGAATTATTATTTCACAAAAGAACAATTTGCCGACGATACAATCTTAGTTCCTCCAAAAGTAAGATTTAAAGTTTTTTTTTTGACAAGGTCAAATATACATGGTTTTAAATGACTTAAAAGAAAATAAAATATCACAATACAGACTATAATAAAAATAATATAAATCTTTGTGGGAATCTAAAGATGTATAGATTACCTTTTTTGTTCTGTAAAATGAATTATATCATTAATTGCGAAGAAAAGAAATATTTAAAAATCGGGGACGAGGTACCTCAGCACTATTCCTTCCTTGTCAGATTCACTACGCTCATCCTTGCTGTTTCGGATTCGAGACGCCTATAATTTATTATATCTTCGGATCTTTATGGATTTATTATATCCACCTAAGACGACGCATTATCCAGCTGTACTAAGTTATACCGATAATCACCCTAGCTGTATTGAATTGAAACATTGTAAATTTGTTTATTATATAAAGGAACATATTAGGGCCAACTTTCAACTCAATTTGATGGTTTTAAGATTTTCAACATTTTTTTAAAAAAACTTATTTGTGCCATTTGATAAAAAAACTAATACTGATATTGAACTGAAACTTCCTCTTCAGTATATGGAAATCACTTTATTTATATTCTGTTTTTGCAGTTTATTTGCAGTTTGTTTTTGGGCTAGATTTGCTCGTCTTCAGACCTTAAATACATCCATTATTGTATTATCCAGCCTTAAAATAAAACTAAGTATACTTATTTATTATATAAAGAACTACACTGGTACCAAGTTTCAAGTCAATAAGATTATTTTTCTTGTTTTAACAAATTTCAAAAAAGTATCCTTGTCGTTCCATACAAATTTAACTAATGCTAATAATGAGGTAAAACTTTGCACATTTGTTGGACTTAGACAATATGCGAGACAAATTTCAAATTTATTCAATAACTTTTCCATGGTTTGTGAATTTCTGCCATTTTTGTCATTATTGATGATTAATGACGTCGTAAAAAAATATTTCCCGGAAAGCACTAATGGAATTAAAGATTGATGTTTGTACAAAGTTTCAACTCTCGAGGACAAGCACACGAAAAGGAGTATTGATAACAGAAAAACACTCATACAAAGAGACAACTTGGTTAATACCACTCTGGTAATTATCGACGGATAACACAGGTGAAACTGGGTTTCAGATTTAGTGCCAACACAATATTTTTCCAATATCAATGGAGATCAATGGGGATCAATGAGGAAATGCACAAACCAAAATATCGATTAATATGATTTAAGTTACTCAAGGGGTGAGTTGCTACAAAGGAGAAATATAGCTTACAATTATTTCATAATTCCCTAAAAGAACGCCCTAAACTTAATGAAAATGTTTATTTTCCAGTGTAGGTACTTTGTTTACTCGAATTGACCTTCTATTACAAGTTCGTTATCGGCTCGTAGATAGTTTTAAACAAGCATATGTATATATATGCTTGTTTAAAATATATAATAGGTTTTCGCAAAAACGATTCTATTTTATGTTTGAATATCCTGATTCCAATTTCACTGTATTACATTTGATTTATTTAAAAAACTTAAGGGTTGTGATTTTCCTGAGCAATGATTTTTAATAAGGAGACACATTAGGGAAATATAGAAAACCCACAATCGATTAAGAGAAAGAGATATAAAAGCAATCTTACTTTCGCCATACGCGAGACAGTTACCTGCCATACGCCAAGTCGAGTCGTATATGGTTGGTTTATATAACATTAAACGACGCGCTTATTCTAAATTAAAGGTATTTAGAAGCGTTGAGGTAAAAAATGTTTTTTTTTCTTGCCTATTAGGTTTTACTTTTAGTATGTGGCCTAG
This sequence comes from Microvelia longipes, assembly GCA_018340805.1. Lineage (NCBI taxonomy): Eukaryota > Metazoa > Arthropoda > Insecta > Hemiptera > Veliidae > Microvelia > Microvelia longipes. The sequence goes on along the minus strand of JACMZG010001893.1, from coordinate 6,719,722 downwards.
TTCTTGGGGAGTTTTCGTTATCATTGATAAATACCAATGTTAAGCAAAATTAATTAATCGTATTAAAAATGAATTTTCTCTAGAACCCTATTCGTAATAAAGTAGAGTGATAATTTATAGAGGTGAATATAACGTTAACCTTTGTTTTGGAATTATAAATAACAATGAGATAACAAGTGTCTGCTGGTGTTTATGATGAGTAATCCAGAGGATTTATAAACCTATCCGTAATATTATCAAGACGGAAAGTGTGGGATTACCAAGACAAAAAACTGAGCAAGTGGGGTAATGTAAAATATATGAATGAGGCCTATTAGAGTAAACTATGTGTCTGGATGGGGCAGGATATGAACAATTCAGTTAGAGCAGTGCCAGTCATACTCTAACGAGACCGTCACTTGTACATGGTGCTATTACACTTTGCACATTACCCTTGCAACTCGTGTGCAAGTATATCCTATAGTAAAAGGCAAATAGTCCCTTTAGGACAAGTTTTCCCTAAAATTTGAACCCCGACCTAAAAATTACTATGTGTATTATATTATATATATATTATATATATAATTATATATATATATATATATATATATATATATATTAAGGCTTTCACGGCAAAGTCTTACCCCCCTTATTGTACCAGGATAAAATTTCAGAAGAACCAAAATTAAATCCTTAAAAATAAGGAAAAACGTGGACCTTAGACTTTCCAAAATGGCCTCCACACCTTGCAGATTTATTCTTGGTAGTTCAAATTTACCATAATTACTTTGATAACTATTGCACAAAGATGGTAATTTTGTTTCCACTTTTATTACTATTGAAAAGTTAAACTAGAATATACTGTAATAAGAATGAAAAATAATTCTAAAAAGTAAAATACCAATATGATCCTTACATGGTAATTATTTATCAAGCAATTGATGAAAATGAAAATTACCGGTTTAGACTGATATTGATATAAATTTTTTTTTTTAAGAATTGCTTATAGTTTCTAAAATGCTAAAACTATACTAAAAGTGGTTACAATATTACCATATTTGCGTGATAGTTCAAGAAAATATAAATTTGAACTCACTGAATTTGAATTTACTAGGGGAGAGACTTTTTTGATAGACTTTGCTATTGTTTTACACAGTAAAATGTGTGTATATTAATTCTCTCATAGAGGTATATATAAGAAGGGGCATAGCCTATCTTAATACATTAAGAGTCCTGAAACATCTTTAAGGGGCTCTCAGGGGGCTCTTTATAACCTCATTGAAATCTCCTTTAAGAATGAATTAAGGTTATAATAAATCAATTGATTTCGGCTTTCCGCACAATGTTTGTGTTTTGATTTGTATTTTTAACATTCTCCTTTATAAGTTATTGACATTTTGTACTGATTATTTGATCGTATTTATAATCAAAGGTGGTCAGGTTACTTTTTCGATGTTTCACAATATAACCTATAGGGCCCCTCTAGTAATAATATGTCTATGACTATACTATACTTACATACGTAACATATTTACATTACATTTCTACTTTCATTTATAACAAATTTTAAAGATAATATTTTGCATATTATAATAGATATATTATAATAAAAATTCAACCTTCAAGACATTGTAAATAAGGAGAAAACGACAGAGAAATAATTTATTTTTATAATATTAATCATTTAAACAGAAATAATAACAAATTATGATTATAAACAATTATTGACCATAATTATTAATTGTAGGACAATATATTGACCAAATTGTTTAAACTATTTATTTGACCACTTCCCCTTAACTCTTAAATTGTTTTTATAATTTAAACCTTATATGTTAATAATTTATTAATATAACGTGAAGCATATAAGAAAGAAGAAGAAGAAAACTTCTCATTTAATCAGGCTAGCCCCCCATAGAGATATATACTTGAGGGGGGATACCCAATCTAATTACAGTGAGAGGCCTGAAACATCTATTTGGGGCTCTCAGGGGCTCTGTGTAACCTCATTGAAACCTCCTCTAATAGTGAGTTAAGGTTATAATAAATCAATTGATTTCGGCATCCCGCACATGTTTTTGATTTGTGTTTTTGAACGTTCTTCTATATAAGTTATTGTAATTTAGTACTGGATATTTGATTATATTTTCAAGTGAAGGTGTTCAGGTTACTTTTTCAATGTTTCACAATTTAACCTATAGGGCCCCTCTAGTAATATATCTCTATATAGACCCCCGCCAAGGGTTACAACCACGTCGTGTCCTCATGCCCTATATGTATGCTAAGTAAATTTTCCATACTGATTATATTAGGAGCAGAAGCATCAGCGAAAATTCAATAAAAAAAATTATCGGTCATTATTTCGAGTATTTATTAACTTGTTATGAGTTGTTTCATTAACGAAACTTCCAACAATTTAGCACATTTTAGTCAACCGTATTATTAACTATAATGACATTATTATTCCTAAATCATAATCGTTTTAATACATTTTCTTTCCCCATCCTGTAAAAGAAAAGAAATATCATCGTTATAGATAATAATGCGTCACTTTTTTCATCAAATGTTTGCGTTCACTAGCAACAGGTCAAAAAAGCAATTTGTAATTTATTTTAATACAAAGTCTAAAGCCTGAGTTTATATATAACTAATTATTTTAATGGTGGGCTAATTAAAGTGTTCCATAGGTGCAATAAGATTTGAAGTCGGCCTTCAATCCGCGCTTAGCTATAGGGGTAAAATTTTAGGCTTGGGGACAGAATTAAACCTTGCAGGGGGCTCCGTGAGATCAAAGGCAAATAACAACAAGATGATGCCAAGTGTTATTTTGAATATTATGCTTCCTTTAAAATAATATTTTTTTAATTTTCTCCTCCTATCTTTGTAAATTATTATACTTATACCCCCCCCCTTAAATTCTATAGTCATTTTTATTTATTCCTATGTCTAAAGTATTTCACTTTTTACTCCCCTCCCCCCCCCCATCCCCCAATAATCGTTTTACTCTAAGCCCCTTAATTATTTTATTGTAAATTGTATATTATTTATTTATATTATTTGGTCTTAATTTTTTTTTGTAAATCTTATTGTCAATATTTCGACAAGTGTAAATTTAAAGAAATAAAAAAAATATTATTATTATTATTATAAGCATGAAACAGTCTCTCAAATTAACTGCTTTAGCAAAGCATTACAAAATATATATGCTGCGCTATTCGTGCCCTTTTTTGGCATCCCTAAATTGTTTGGTGCTTACTTGCCTGAATAGTCCGGTAGCCCAGGGCATTATTTTCTACGTCATAAAATTTATGAACAATTCAGTTATAGGATTTACTGGACCGAAGAATAGAGTTATTCTACGGGGGTTATTTTACGGGGCTGAACAATATGACTGTATAATCCTGTAAATACTATGATCGAATGGTTAATAAATCGTATGACCTAGAAACTTACTGTCATTGTTCACTAGCTCAGCAAGTAATGCTGATGAATCCTGATAAATGCTTATAAAATCTGCAACTCTGCTCGCATTTTACTTCAGTGACCGATAAGGTGTACATTTGGTGCTTCTGATAAAAAATATGGCAGTTTTCTTTGGAAAATGAAATCTATTTTTTTGCGTCATAAAAATAAAGATATAAGACGTCACGATTGTCAAGCAAAAACAAAGATAACGAGCTTGATAGTCAATTCTAAAATTAATAGATATTCTAGATAGTACTAATGGCAGTAGACCCTTATTGACCAAGCTAAGCTCAAAACTTGGATAAAAAGAGAGAATTAGATAAAAATGAATTTTGGCCTCCTGATTATAATACACACACACAGATATATATATATATATATATATATATATATATATATATAATATATATATATATATATATATATATATATATATTATATATATATATATTATATATATTATATATATATATATAATATATATATATATATATATATAATATATATATATATATATATTAAATAAAGTTTCACAAAACTATTTTTTTGTGAAAGGACCTCCTATCACGAATTTTTTCCAAAGGAAAAAATGTGGCTTGGAAAATATCCAGACAAAACATTCGCTACTTTTATTATACTTTTCCTATACACTTATGGTATGAAAATTTACATGTATGTAACTGTCGAAGACTTTGTTAAATTTGAAACGAAAGTTGACCCTTGGCGAGATGATGGGCATTATTTTTTCATGGAGAACTAATAACCTTTTCGAGGGACTGCCTCCCTTGCCCCTCATAGGAAATCCATGGCTTACTTATATTTGCCATTGTTCTCAACTCCAATTTCAACTTCTTCACACTAATACGACGTCAGATTAACTATCAAAATTTTTGAAACACTTGTCGTGATTTATAATTGACTTGTTAAAGATGTTTTACAATTAAATAATTAATATAATTATTATAACATTTGATTTTCTTGAGTGCCTTATCAGTAATATTTAGGGCGTGTTCTTATCGTATTGTAGACAGGTGTCAAAATACTTGACTCTACTCAATTAAAACAGACCGACGATTTATTTTTACAATTTGCGTCCTATTGTATCTGCATAACGATTATATTATACGTATGGCTATGTAGAAATTTTCGCTCTAACACACATATTTCTAAATTTATTTCGTATTAATTTAAAAAAGCAATAAAAATAGGTGCTGTGACATAGTAACTTAAGAGCCTAAAAACGTAGCTAAAACCCATTTTTTAAGAGAACTGACTCTAAAAGTATTTTTATTACACCTACACTATATGAAAATATATAACAAGGGAGGGAAGAATGTTTTCCTTACTTGAGGTAATGTTTTACTTACTTTCTCCCCGCTTTGTTTTCCTATCTAACCAATGTATAGAACAACCTGACTTTTTTCTTCCAATGCGAATCTAGTTCTTCACATCTATTTGCGACTTGGCCCTGTGAATGTATTTTACGACCCTATGGGCGTGAAATGCATTTACGGGTCATATTCGCAACCTATGAAAACCTCCTTTACCACCCATGTCGTTGGTAAAAATCAGCAAACGCTTAATCACACATGGTAAAAGCTAAAAATCAGTCGAGCGAAGCGTGACAGTAAATATAATTGCCGCGGTTAAAAATACTTATTTTACAGCCTAGTAGCATACTATACTAGTACCGATATAGCACCATGTGGAATGGACCGTTATTTAGCGTATATTTTCATTATCTTCTTGGATTTATAGCACTAAAATTATTATGAAGGTCACATTTAATATTTTTTCTTGTCTACAGACAGAAAGTACCTACTTTTGTATAGGCAATAACCGTGTTAAGTGTCCAAATATAACAACCGCTATAGGAGTAACTACTTGGAACTAAAATAACCAAGAAAACCCGGAAATAAATGCAGAAGCTACTAAATGAGTGCTGTAAAAGAAGGTTATGATATTGTTATTTTATAGTGACTATTAATAGTCCGGAGAGATTAGAGATTACCAGAGGTTACCGATGGATGATTATTGCTTAGTCATCTAAGAGTTAAAATATCCCTAGGACAATTGTAGTGAGGGGGGGGGGAACAGAAAAGACCTGAGTGTAACGAGTCCGAAGCTGAGAGAATAAGCGAGAAAATTTAGAATTTTAATGAATTTTAGAGGTTCAACTGTTTGGAATAAATGTATTGTTTTCTATGATTATAACATTTACGCGATTGAACTTAACGAATTTATAATTTATTGTGCCATCCAAGGCCGCTACTAAAAATCACAGCATTTTTTAACGAATTTCCTTTGATAAAAATTCGCTAATGAAGTGAGTTTGCATGACATGAGTTGGGCCAGGGAAATATGTTTTCCTTCATGGCAAGTGGTAACTATAGAAGGCTTTTTCATACCAAAACTAACGCAGGATAGTGCTTGAACTAAGAAACATTTTACGTAATACTTGGTACAGAAATAAACCTAATTAAAAATCCTTATTGAAAACCCTGTTGAGAACGGATAGCTAACAATCCATTTTTAGCTTGATTTCTCGGATTATGCGTTATGGTCTGATCAATAATTATTTTCGAGTTGTAAAATTTTCTAAATTTTAAAAGAACATGCGCTATAACATTGTAGTGATTTGCATTAACCTAACTTGACAAGTTCAAAAATACCTGATTATGAGCGATGAGCGTAGTTTTGTATACTTTGTACAATAAACAAAAAAAGCTCAAAACTTTCAAAAAAAGCATTAAAACAGTGTTGCTTTAGAAAGCCTACTATAATGTTAACGAGTTTTTAGCTGATAACTTAGTATTTCTACTCTAAATGTTTAGTGTTTGTCATGTAATGTTATGTTTTTTATTCAAGTTACGCTATCTATGTTTATGCAGTATGTGTAATAATAAAGTTTTATTTATTTAATTTTCATTTTAATTTTTTTTACAACTGAGCAACTTTGTAAGAAAGTAACCTCAAGTATGCAAATAAATAAATAAACAATGGCATTTCCATTGCTTGAAAAAATTAACTTGAAACAAGTTAAATTAACGTATAATCAGAAAAATCAAGGATAAATTGATTCTTGAAATTCGTCTAGCTTGAAAACCCCCGCGCCAAAATTTACTTGAAACTTCTAAATGACTAATGATAATAATAATTTAAGTTGAGTGCAACAAAGTTTATTGCTATTAGTAATTAAGTAAGCCGTACTGAAGTAAGCTATAATTTAGTATGTGTAAATCTTTATTTTATATAAAAGTTTTATTGGCTGAGTTATATTTTATTAGTTCTTAACAACTTGTGTTAAAGACTATTTTCTTGATTTTAAAGATGTGCTAAAACATTCTAATTACCAGCATAAAATGAACTTTGAATGGTTGAACAAATGTCGTTTAGAGCTGCTTTGGAAGGCATTTGTAAAGTTTTATGTACGTTATCTTTGCAACATTTCAGAAAAAATACGAGCAAAAGTGTTAGAAATCTGACTGTATAGTCTAATTGGTAGCACTTGAGTTGGTGCATTTCCCGGTATATACCGTGTGGAAAATTTTAGATGTGCTCACATTAGGTAAAGAAATGACCCTAAACTTAAAAATTGATTCACAACTATGTATAGATAATTTTTTTACCAAACTATTGTTTGACATATATAATTGGTTTTGTTTTAAACGAACGATTGTTTTTAGCAAAAATCTTTAAGGTATGTCTAACCTCATAGATGTAACTTACTAAAAAATTACTAAAAAACTTATATACACATAAAATTTCTTAGGATTTTCCACGATGGTTTGCTCTAATATGACTTTTCAATGTAGCCAAAATTATGTCCTCATATTGGTGATTATTATCTAAAAACGTATTGGGTTATTTGAACTTCCTTATATAATTTTCCTTATATTTGAATAATTTTCTTATCTACTTCCCCATTCTGTATAAATGAAGGAAAAGTAAAAATATTAATTGCAAAAACTTTTATTTATTTATTTAAGTATTTGGCCCAGTAAATTACTGGAGACACACTACAGACTGCAATTACTGAACAACATACTTTAATTTTTTATGATTCGAAAACTCTATTTTTTACTCTATTATTTAGCTAGAAAAAAAAGTGAAGGAAATTCGGCTCGCCGACCTCCGCGCTAGAAAGTTTAAACTAATAGCATAACCAATTCTATGCCTACAAGTCGCCCTCCCTCGATTACTATTGATTAATTAATATGTTACCTAGTAATTGATTTTGCGAAAGCAAAATAAAGCTTTTTTTGTTAAAGCTTATCAATAAATAAATAACATAAATAAATAAAGCATTCTTCGATCCAGGGTCGAAATTGACAATGCCTTTGCAATAATTGATCGTATAAGTTATCAGGCATGTAAATGTCAACTATCACTTACCATTTATTTAAAAAGTTATATAATAGTTTCTACTGCAATAGTGCAATCGTTGAACAAGTAATTTTTATATTCATAAGGAATAAAATGATAATTACAGCTTGGTATAAGAAACTAGGTGTTTATTTATTGAGATTATAAGAAATAAATGTCCCTGACACAGTAATAAGTTTATTGTACTAGACTTATCTCGCTAAGTTCCGATCCGGTCAACTGGAATAAAGTTGCCAAGATTCTTGTCACGCGGTGTATGCATGGCCGCTCTTTTATAGCCAAGCCACTATAATACTAATGTGGAAAATAGAATATTCAAAATCAAAAACATTATTGATTGTTATCGAATTTTGGTACATCGAATGGCTTTTCTCGTTTTATTTTGTCTTCATAGGTTTATTTATAAAATAGTTTAATCTATTCTTGTATTGTAATTAAGGTGGAAAAATCATTTTTACGTCATAGGAAAGGAAAATACAGAGATACCAAAATGAAATGCATTTATTTAGGTACATTTTGTTATATTATGGTGGTAGTGATTTCGAAGAGATGTTTTTAGCAGGTTGTAATAGGTTATATTACTAAAAATTTAAATATAAACAAAGTGCTTTGAAAGTTTGTTGATACATAGTATATAACCATACTATTTGATATCTTCAAATTCCAACTCTATTACAAAGGACATGAGACCTATCTCAGAAGCATATTTTTTTAAATTTCCGCTGAAAAGGATAATATAACTATTAACCCTTTTTAGCGAAAATTTAAAAAAAATACGTTTCTGAGATAGGTCTTATGTTATTTGAAATAGAGTTGGAACTTGAAGATATAAAATATTAGAGCCTGAAGCAGCTGTTGAAAACTATTCAACTACTCATATATAAAATTATTACGTAACACAGATCAAGGCATTTCCGCTCTCGGTTTATTTGCCTTGGCTATGCCTCGAGAAACAAAAATGAAGTTAACCCCATGGAAAGCTTCGATAGTTAATTAATTTCTTCTTCCTCCGTCATACGGCCTCGGAAGCGAATACAGTTTTCTTTGCTGAGAAAATTGGACCTCATGCGGAAAAACATGCTTAAATCCCTTGTTGCGTAAATAATTATATTTACGCATTTTTAAAAATGCGTTAAAATGCGCATGTTAAAAAATAAAAATTAACAACTCAAGTTTTTGCTTTGTGGTTTTAGTAAAAACATTTTAAGATCATTTAAATAATTTGTTAGAATAGCGGATAAAATCTTTTTATCCTGTATTTAGTTTAATTTCTAATGATCTGATATGTGAGCTATGCATTTTGATTTCTGGAAGCTTTATTATTGTGATACATGAATGTGCTTGGAGATCACAAGCGAAATATTCATAAAATTAATAGAATAATTTAACAACTTGAAAAAAGTCTCATAAGTGTCCTAACCCATAAACTATTGAACTATCATCTAGACTAAAAATCAAATATTTTTAATCCTTGGTATTTAGTTTTCTAAATTTGGTGGGTGTAAAAAATGCGAAGAAACATTTTAAAAATCAGTGTCAAACATTCAATTGACAGTGTACGAATAAATAGTTTCGGCATTTTGTTATCCCTCCAACTTTTTAAAAATAATGTTAAATATTAGGTATTTTTTAACTTTGCATGTCACAGTTACTATCACCAACGACCATAGGTAACAGGTAACCTCCAGTTACCATGACCTATACCTCCAATTGGTGGGTCCAGGTTATAAGTGTGTAAGTCTGTTATCATCCTAACCAACTGTGCATTTTTGCTAAGGAGATTAAACCTGGAACAAAATCAAATCATCGTGTTTACCTTTACTGTCCATAAGATTAAATTTGTTCATGATTTTAAATTAAGTAAAATATTTTTTTAAATTCATTTAAAATGGTAATCTTATATTAGATTATTGTGTTGGAGACGTACTCTCTATAAGAGTAACAAATGTGGCAAGTTATATCTTCTTTACAGTAGTAGTGACACACCCCGTTATATGATGACCTCGTGAATACATCATATATATATATACTATATATATATATATATATATATATATATATATATTATATTAATATATATATAATATATATATATATATATATTATATTATATATATATAATATATATTATATATATATATGATGTATTCACGAGGTCCTAGTCTTTTTTGTTTCTCGATTTGATTTTGAACACTTTCTCAGATCGGGATAAATCTTAGTAATAAAATCAATCATATAAAAATACAAAAGCCTACTGTTTACTAACCCCCTTTACATCATTAACATACATTAATGACTCATCGAAAACTTATTAGACTGAGCTGAAACCTTATATATCCACATGAACAACTATTTAACGCAAATGGAACAGTGAAGTCAAACGAATCTTATATGCATTAGTGTTGATTTTATCATTTGACGTATATAATTGTATGTAAACAAATCACGGGTTTTGACTTATAGGAGGCAGTGTGCCACTTACAAAGAGTAGGAGTACGACACCGAATACGGGAGAGCAACTATGATGGCCAAGAGGCCACTTCGCAATTTTGGGGGGGGGGATGATTGGATTTAATGTAATCTATGTAATGATTAAGAGATATGATTAATATGTTTATGCCTTGAGGAAAAGGCGAAATATGGTTTTATTATAACTTAAATATTACATAGGCAGTTTTCTCCTCGAAAGTACCTTTACTTTGTTACTTATAATTTCTTCTATGTTATGGGTATATCATATTGAGCTATGCATATTTTGACACCATTTTCAAATACTCAGGCTACACATTAGAACACTGAAATAAAATAAAGTACTTGAATTTTTAAAACCTATGATTTTACAAAAATTCTGTTCAATTCTATTTATTATTATTTGTAGTATTATGATTTTACAGCATTTAAAGATGTTTTGCGGAGCACTAGCGGTTCGTGGACCACTGTACAAAATGGTCATCATGCGTTATTTTACCATATTGTACACAAGATGTACTGTACTCCGTGAATAAAAATAGATAGATTTCTTGGTCAAAAAAGGGCAGATCGGGATTTGAATTAAGGGCTGTCCTGATGAGAGGTGTACTACTACCTCTAGTACTACACACTTTGTGAAGCTGTTGAAGCCGGTAGTGGTTATGATGGAACGAAGCGGTTAGAAGTTGATTCCAGGGTGTATCGAGCGTAGGCGGAGCGTTCCCCACTCTGCATGACGCAGTGTGACGTCACTCCCCCTATTTTCATCCACATAACCTAGTCCAGGGTTCAGTGTTGTTCCAACGGCTGATCCGAGTTTAGTGTTCGGTCGTAGTTGAATTCGTATCGTTGGCCGGTGTCTCTCCCGTCATCTATCCCCATCGGGACTGACGTACACCATTACCGGCCTTCTCCACCGCCACAATGTCCGATGTAAGTACAATATTGGGTTTTATACATTATATGCCAATAGCCCTTTAGGATCAGATGATTTGGCTGTGTAAAATGATGGGGTAGGTATCTCGGCTGGTTAGGTTATCCTCGTATCGTACCTTACATGCCTTCTTTTTATGTAAAAAAATATTGATATATTTAGTTTAATATTTATTGACTTTTAAACAAAAACACTTATTTATTATTATATGTTATCATAAAACCATATCCGAGCTATTGTAATACCATACCATCCCTATAATTCCCTTAAACTATAAAATAACCTGATCATTTCTTCACTCTAATTAATATATTTTCAATTAAACTCAATGTGTGCCTTGTTATTTCAACGTTAAATAATCTTCAATTACTCCTCAATTAATTAATCAAAGAATAAATTCAAATGGACACCGATGTATAAATCTGCACGACTTTCATAATTATTGAAGAAGGACTAATGTAATATAAATTGAAGCGCTGAAGATGAGATTTTGTCAACGGGAGGTGTGGCCACTGGTTAACCCCTGAACAGGTTACAATCCCAAACTTTTATTCGTTTTGAAAAAAACCCACCGGTCCGTTAATGTATATTAACGAACTATCTATGTTAAAACTAAAATCTACGACTTCGTTATATAAGGCTTACATGTTAAGGTTTCTCAAGCATATACTTTAAAATTTTTGAGATCCAACATTTTTATTTTTATTATTGCTGTGTCATTGGTTATTTATCAATGATAATTTGTTGTGCTTTGATTAATTTAAATGTATTTTGAATCAAAGTTTATTATACTTGCTGGTTGACAATTTCTTTTTTTTTCTAACATTTGAATGAGATTAAAGAAACATTTAAAATATAATTCGATTTTTATATCTAAGCGCCACATATTTATCTATTTATATATAATTGTAATACTTAATGATAAAGTTATTTTTAAATAAAGTCATTCATTGTTTTTGGGCTCCTTGGCCAAATAAAACATGTTGTGTTTAATGTTACTGTTCCCTTGTATACTGTAGGAAAAGTGTATTTTACCCAATACCCGATTTCTTACTGAATTCGCACCTATCTGGGATTTCTACTGAATTATCCGTTTCAGGTGTTTATAAGACCTCCTGAGTGGTTTTCTCTTTCTTGTCTGTCTATATGTGTCTGTTATCATAGTATTTCCTAGTGTATTTATGCTAAAGAGTTAAAACTTGGTACAACAATCAATCTTTATGTCTAGTTTTGCTATCCGGCACGTAACCTGCTATAGTGACTCAGCTAAAATTTCGAAAATTATGAAACGCGGAACAATTTATTGATCGGTTTAAGATTTGGCTAGCCTGTAGTCATATGTAAGACCAACAGTACTTGTCAAGTTTCATGTCATTATCAGCATTAGTTCAATTTGTATCGAATGACTTGTGTACGTCTATAAAAAATCCTAAAAAATAATCCGATTGCGTTAAAATTTAGTACAATTAAATCCCTTTGCGTATTAAATTATTAGTTTCGTTTCAATAAATCTACTGTTTTTGTTTAATCACTTATGTTAAGCTGCTTCGAGCTAGGTCGGTGCTTGGATGGGTTAGTACTGGGAATAAAACGGATATTTTAACCTTCTGAGGAAGAGCGAAGAGAGTTGGAAGATGATCTGTAATATAAGGATGCTTTCCATTTTCTGAGATGGATCATGAGTTCGAAGTAGTGAGGATGTCAACCCTGTACCTGATTTTATTAATTATAAATTTGGGGTCTTAAGCATGAATAGACATGCTTAAGAAACCCAGTTATAAATGACGCAGTACAAAAATCTTCTTCATATAATATCTATTGACTGTTTAAAAAACCTCTCAAGCCTTTATAAGTTTAAAATAAGCGAATATGGCATGTGGGCATATTAATACTTTTATCTTAGTAGAGGTGTAGTAATTTACTATAGAGGGCTGTGGTCCAAGTATTAGGCCTGTATCGATTTATTTACTACGCTTACATGAACAAATAACTGGGTTGACACCTGCTCTAACTTTTTTTATTATTGTGTCCTATAGGTGCTGAAACCTACACTTTTAAGAGACATGGGTGTCACAGTTTTTTCAACTCTTAAACATAATTTACGTGTTTAGCTAATAAAATGGCAAAAGTCTCAAGTCAAAACTCTCTTACTTATCGTATTCTTCATTATTATTTCCTTTCTGTCTGCAATAGCAAATTTTTATTATTTTCAATATATAGTGTCGGTTGTGAGGTTTTTTTGTTTTAAATTTTCAGATAATGTGACTTTGATAAGGAACATTTCGTGGTCCTAATTAGTAAATTTAATTTTGATATTATTTTTAATTTTTAAAAAATATTTTTAGATCTGTTTAAAACGTAAGACATTTCGATAATGATCGAACTATCTCTCTGTGTGCGTCCTATGTGCTGTCTAAATTTCTGCAACAAGGGTTTAAAACGAGTTATTTTTTCTTTGGCTTGTAATTAGGTCTCTAAGAAAAACACCCAGGTTCCTTAGGAACCATAAATAATTAATCTTGAGGCCTACTCGATTTTTGTATCAAGGTTTAACTCTTAAGCATATAAAAACACTGGGGTCTACGATTATAACAGACACTTTGACACTCCCTCTTACATAGAGACAAACAGCTCTGTAAAAACCTCTCAGATCTTCAAATCACCTGAAACGGATAATTCTGGTGAAATTCAGGTTTATAGATATTTGGTAAAAACATTACTTTTTTTACAGCCTTTATGACAAAAATGAGCAAAAGTAAAAATTGGGTTAATTTTGTTTGGGATGGACCGCTTAGTTTTAAAATGGAATTCTGACCAAAAAAATGAATTCGTTTTAAGTGGTAATTGTTTGGAGCAATAATAATTTTTTTTGCAAATTTCTCTTATACGTTTTCGATAAAATAGTGCTACTCCTGGTGAGATCAGAACTAACTATCTTGAGATCTGAAGCTGAACGCGAGCTTAAAACCTCAGGTGTTTTCTCTTATAATCCCTTATTAGATACGTAATGAAATAATTTTTTTTCCTAAAGTGGCGGATTCGCGAAACGTTGATTTTAGTATTTTTAGGAGATATTTGGATGTATATAATAATTCATTCTAATCTGTTTGATCGCACAAAATGATTTTACTTAGCCACAGTAGACATTTGTCTACTGTGACACAAGTTTTGTTTTCCCTTTTATCAAATATAGATAATATTTATATCTCATCAATTCATTGTACAAAATCATTAGATTACTTTGTGTGTTAAAAATATAATTAAATCGTACAGAAAAGTTTTTTGATAATATATCTAAGCTTTGTTAAGATTAAGATATAGATTATATTTTACATTATCTTGCTTTTCTGCAACATTGCCAAATTAAGAGGTATCTAGCTTTAATTTTGTAACTCATTGATTGGACCAGTTGTTATCAAACTTCTTTTGATAACAACAATCTTAATTTTATATAAATATATGGTGTAGGCTCTCGTAGACTTAAATTTTTCTTCAAGATTTCGCATAATTTAAAATTACGCTTATAGAACACGTTGTTGTCAAACATGCTTGAGTTAGACCTCTTATAGGCTAGGATTCATTAAGATTTTTAAGGTAACAATACTTGTGCCTGATGAACTAATATGTCGCATTAGTGATAAGGATGCGTCAGTTTTTTCTTTGAAACATTCTATATCTGTTGTGTGACTGACTGGCCAAGTAAATTTTCATGGATATTAACGTATTCAGTCGTATTTAAAATATGTATATTTATTTTATATGATTAAATTCTCCCTTCGTTGCAATTATTTCGTTTTATATAAAAAATGTTTCTTAGTATCACAAAGATTTTTAAATACCTCATTAGCGATTTTTATGTAGGCTATTTACGAAAAGACGGTAAATCTACTTTTACATGATTATAATTTAACAAATTCGTTTCTGAACTTAATGGTAAAATTATTAAATGTGATCCCACCCCATAAATATCGAAATGAGTCCCAGTGTGCTAATGTTATTTTTTATGTTACTTTTTAATTTTAGCAAACTTTCATTTTGAAAATGAGCCTTATAATTCCTTTTGGCTTCCTGATAAATTTTTTTTTAAAAAATCACAAAACCTCTAAAATTATTTGATTGGGCTAAAAGCGTCCACAGGGAGGACTCGAAGCGCCGACACCGTGGTGCAACCGAGACCCTCGGCCTCTTAATTTCTAAATTCCAAAATTTTGGAAATTTTACTTTGAGCTTAACTTGGCAGCATACAAACACAAAAGTGTGCCCAAGGGCGCAGTCCTTAACTCGAAAGAAATCTGAATAATCAATAAAAGAGCGTGCTGAAAAAAGTTGTTACATTATTTGAACTGGCTTTGTAATGGACTTGGCTCCTTAGAAGTCTTGCATACATAACTATTTATGTGAATATTTTATGTTCTAACTAAAAAATAGATGGCAACACTGAGTCGGATTTTGTTGTAACTTACTAATGTATATATTCTTTATTTTAGTATTACTTACTCTACTTCTGAGTATTAATTGTATTACTAAATTATCTATGTTTGTAGTTCTCATATTTAGGTGCATAAGTGTGCCGTCTTAGCCTTTTATAAATTAATTTTTGCTTTTCACTGCTCAGCAAGATAAGTGCTAAAATCCTAACTTTATGGCGGCAATTCTTACTAAGTTTAAGCGAAAGACGCTGCCAAATCTAGCGTATAATCAGTTTGTTTTAATGCGTTGCATTCTTATCACACACCTTATATACCCACTTTCTATTATCAGAATTCCCCGTTTCAGCAATCGTAGGTCCAAAAATCTATAAACGTTGGTATAGTGTGAATGTACCAACGACAGCCTTTTTGTATATACTCGTACGATAAAGAAGTGTGGTACGAAAACCAAATCTGAGAAAAACTAATTAGTGACTGGCGGAAATCCGTCATGGTCTAAAAATTGCTATTTTAAACATACAAAATTCTTCAGCATTTTTGATGATAATGTATAGCGCTAGTTTAAAGTCATCTGAGTCCATTGCTTAAACCACATCACTGATTTGCACAGTTCTTGAAATCAAAAACATTAACAGGAATCCAAGCAGAATCGCCCCCCCTCTGCACTCCTCTCGTTAGCGTAATTTCTGATACAAAATCAGTAGGTTAAAATTACTTTTTAGCTTCACAATAAATATTTCAAGTAATAAATTATGATATCAATATAAAAAAAACAAGCATTTTTATTTGTGTATGTACTACCCATCAATACCTACAATTTGATACCCCACATGATTTTTCAAAAAAATTTTTTTTTGCGAACGTGCGCATTCGCTCATAAATCGACAGATGCACGTGTGACATAGTTGGCTATATTTTTCCTGTTGTTGGATAAAATAGTTACACATGTATACCAAATTTCAACTTCCTCGCTATTGTAGTTCCTGAGATGAGAAATCGGACAGACAGACGCTCGACAGAAAGTATAAGGGTTTCGAAGATTATCTTCGAAACCCTAAAAATCGGGTACCCCATACCATCGGATTGGCCTAGCTCATTCTCCACTGCTTTGGAGTCGCTTGGCTCATCCAGAGACTCGTCAGAATTAAATACATTTGTTTAATTTAGCAGTCACCCCATCCAGGCACTGACCTTGCTCGATGCTAGCTAACTTTGTGGTCCAACTAAACCATAGAGGTACTTGCCGCATTCTATAGTGAACAAAACTTGGTTTACTTATTTATTTCGTAAAGGGATACTCTTGTACTAAATTTCAACTCCATTGAATTGTTTTAATTTTTTTTAAATATAAAACACAAAGATACAATTGCCGTATTAAAATAAAACTTATTAGAATAATTTAAGTTTCCAATCTCTAGCTTAAATCTGGTGGGAGCTACGTTGACAACAGACACACACACACACACACTTTCTCACACATACAGACAACTTTGTAAAAACCACTCAGGAGGGGTTCTTAAAACACCTGAAACTGATAATTCAGGTGACGTCCCGGTATCGGATATTTTTTCTAATACAATACTTTCCCTATAAACCTGGATAGAATGAGGAAAAGTAAAAATTTTAGACCAGTAGTAGGAGCGAGTGGAATCGTCTTAAGCACCTTAATTTTGAGAAACGCTGTAAGCGTTTCTCCGCGGAAGCAATAATGTACCTGTTTTCATTTTAATAAACGATTAAATACTGGATTTTTATAGAAATAAAAGGCGCTTCTAATTATCTGAACTAATTCTGAAAGTGGATAGGCTCTTAAAAAATTGTAATTTTCCCCACTTGAATTAAAAAAAATCAATTAAATAATTATTAAAAGAAATTCAGTGGGCTGGCTTGGTAACTCTTGTCAAACTGATAAAAACAATACAAATAGAGTGGAGTTAATAAAATAAATATAAAGTTGTTTAACAAATTGACGCGGATTTATGTTAGTAATTCATTTATGTATATTAAATGTAATATTTTACTGAAGAATTAATTAAATTTTGTCTAAATAATTATATTCTGTCCATGTGATATTTTTTTTAAAAAAAATATCTGACTAATTATAGATATCAAAATTAATATTTGATTAATGATTTGTTTGACTTTTAGATCATACAATAATAATTATATGTTTACTTTTGTAGTGTCTGCTTAGGCATAAAGTAATGGTTTATAACTATGAACTGTAAAAGTGTGTCCAAAAATGTTACTCCATAAATGGTTTAGACATTGGGTTACTTTTGTATTTTAGGACGAGCGAAGCGAATAGAAAGTTATATAACCTTAAGCAGTGGGTAATTGCCTTAGTGTGAGAAAGAACTAAGCGAAATTCTCAGTTTCCTTAAGTTTTGAAAAAAAAATTGACCTCTTTTGGATATTACTTTTTTGGATACCTCGTATCCATTTTTTTACATTTAAATTTCTTTAATACGGTGTGAGAAAATAAAATAAATAAAGTTGAAAAACTAATTTAAGAACAACAATTAATGTAGGTATTTTATTTGATTTATAAATATTATCAAAGGGAGATGAAAAAATGGTGGGTTTTTATTTGATGTACTCAGGCTGTCTGGCAGTCGTCTCTTGTAATTAAATTCAGCTTGGATTCATTATGCTTTTGTACTTTTTTCAAGCCTGCTTTTTTCTTTTTTATTTGTTTTCATTTGCGTTTAAATATTAAAGTAGAAACATTCAATAAATATGAAAATAACCAATTTATAGTAGAGTTGGAAAGTATAATAATAATAAAAATAATTTTAACACGTTTTACCAAAATCTTGAATTTAACTGTGTTTACTGGAGGGGTTAGGAAAATTTTAATTATCTCTGTTACTATTGCTCCTACTACCACTAATACCATTACAACTACTTTTACTGTTAATACTAATGCAACCACTTTTCCTACCATTAATACTTTTAATTCTACCATCATTATTACCATAGTAATTACTTTAAACACTACCATTACTATTACTTTTACTACCACAACCATTATAACTACTTTTACTATTGCTACTACTACTAATATCATAATGACTACTTCAACAATTATTACTACTTCTACTACCGTAAATACCATACTATTACTTTTAATACTACTACAACCTCTACCGATATAACTACTTTTACCATTAATACTATTACTTCTACAACTAATACCATTATTACTACTTTAACTATTAATACTACTTCTACTGCTGTAAATACCATTACTATTACTTCTACTATTATTAACATCTTATCAATACTACTACTTATACTACCATTATTCCTTTTAGTAAAATTGCTGCCATGTCTATTATCACTTATAAAATTACTTTTACAGTCTATCGTTTAGTTTAAAAATCTTGACAGTTCAGTTTAGACACCACTGATTCTTAAGAAAAAAATCCCTACAAGAAGGGAACGGAAAAAAAATATGTAAACAAATCAGGTTATTTTACCCGTATTTTATTGGCGATGTTTTTCTACATTCCTTTTGTGTAGTTTTATTTTAAAATATCATTTTTAAGATTACTTTGAAAGTAGTTTTCAAAATGATGAAATCAAAAGACGAACCATAAACAAAGTGAACGATTGCCGGGAAGAAGGTTTTTTCCCTACAGCGGTTATTGTGGTAGGGATTTTTTTTCTCTTTTTAAGTGAGAGGTTGGCAGCGGCTTCTCTGATTGGTCAATCCCCAAAATATTTATGACCTTGGGGATTTTTAAACTAAACGATAGACTGTAGGTAAACATTAGAATTAACATGTTTAAAACATATTTAGTGTACTAGAACGTCATATACTTTATAAAACATCAACTTATGTTTGGCCAGTCGAATACCTTTTAGTTTTATTTAAGATAATTCATCGCATCATAGGTAGTTCTAAAGTCTGAAGACCTCTTGCTGTGTTTTTGCTGCAGCCTAACGACCAAAGGCGATAGCTTGATTAATAGCTCTTCTTGTCGTAATCTTAAACCATTTGTATTTGTAATTTCATAATAAACGGTGTACATTTTTTCACTTGTTTAAGTTAAAATCTATGAGCTATTTTGATGATAGAACAATTAGAGATTATGTTGTCTACACCATCTCTAATTTGAAGGGAGGGGGTAAACGGAGGTCTCAGATCTGCTAATGCCAAGACAGACAAAATTCTTGATCGACTCATTTCGATCAAGAATGGAATTTATACTAGTGAATCCAATTCAGGCAGCTTGTTTTTAATATGCTAAGTGACTAATGTGCCGAGATCGATGCCCTGCGGTCCGTCCCCGGGGACGGAGCGGCAGAAGCGCCGTCCGAGTTTTGCGACTGCGCTGCTAGCTCCCCACTTTAGCTGGCTACCTTCACCCACTTTAGCCAACATAACCTTCAAATACTGGCACAGAATCACTCTTGTCTCATTCTAGTTAATGATTCCCTTGAATTTTATTTTGTTTCCTTTTAAAAACCATAATTTAGCGCCGTAATGCAAAGTTAATAAATAAATAAAAAATAACTGCAGACAATCTCTACTAAGCTGCATAACACTTGTATAAAATACAATTAAATGACTAATTAAACAAATAAGTTGCCATATCATAAGAAAGCCTGAAGGAAGGTTATTATATTTTAATTACCCTTGCTTTCTTGTTTACGTTTATAATATAACCATTTTTACTTTTCCTCATTTATACTGTAGGTATATAGGAAAGGTAAGATTAAGATTAAGATTTATTTATTATTTTAAAAGCATACATACAGTATAATATAAAATCGGCATAAAACATTTATAAGTAATATAATAATAATAATAAAAGTCTATTTGACAATGGAATATGCAAATGAAACTATGAAAATAATAAATTATTTAATAGCCGCATAAGCTATAGCTTGTGCGCGGCAAAATAAGGTATTGTGTTTGCAAAAAAATCCGAAACCACAACGTTTTTCAAGACCTCCTAAGTTTGTGTGTGTGTGCCTATTATCTTCGAATCTCTCAGTGTATTGTCATTAGCCAGCAATAATGACTCAGCAAAAGTTTCGATAGTTCATAATATGCGAAAACATTTGTTGATCATTTTTGAGATTTGACACGCATGTAGTCATGTACTATGCCAACATATGTGCCAAGTTTCATCAAATCATCAGCTTTAGTTTTTTTATTCCATGACTCGTGTACATTTTTTTAAATTAGAAAACAGTTCAATTGGATTGAAATTTAGTACAAATATATCCCTTTACGGAATAAATGAGTAATCTAAGTTTCGTTTCAAAACGGCAAGTATATATATATGGTTATTGCTGGATCATAAAAGTTAAGCAGCATAGAGCGAGGTCACAGCCTGGATTGGTGACGCTTGACGCTAGCAATAAAACTATATGTAATTAGGAATATGAGATAAAGAAGACAGGAGTCCGAGTTTTATTAGATTAATTTATTACATCAGCTTTCGCACAAGTGATGCTTGGCATCCTCAGTGAATCTAATAACAAGTAAACAAAACCATACACCAATTACGAAAGATAAATAAAAAAATACACACCAAACAAGGCAAAAAACAAATGCAAGTTAATTATCTTATATTAGTTCATATTCCTAATTAAGATTTCTTTCCGACCATTAAACTTAATTCTTAAAACTAATGTAATTACTATCTGAGGACGAGCGAAGCAAGTCCGATGTATTGAGGAAAAATTCCGAGGTACTCCTTATCCGATTTTTAACTATTTGTCGAAAGTATTTATACTTATATATCTTATTAGTATATTTTCAAGAATCTTCTATGGAATTTTATACATATTATTTAATCGTTTTGAACCACGTGCTGCTATTCATAATTTGTGAGTGCCAACAAAAGTTTTGGTTTTGTTGGTGCCGGAATTCATAAACGCAGAAAAAGTTTCTATCGATTTAAGCACACTTGTAGTCTTGTCTAAGACCAACAAATGTAAGATTCATCTTACTATCAGAATTATTTCAATTTTTGTTAAATGGCTTATTTTATGAAAAGTATAATTGAAAGTTAATGTTTAATATTGAAAATTATCCTATCGAGTTGAAATTTGGTACAAGTGTATTTCTTTATGTAATAAATAAGTCTGCAAGTTTTACTTTATTACGGCTAGTATGTTGGAGTGAGGTCAGAGCCTGTATGGATGACCGTTGGGAACAAAACGGACGCTTTTATTTTCTCAAGACTAATGAATAAGAGTCTTACTACAATTTGGTTTACACAGTATAAATGTGTGGATGTGCGTTGCAAATCCCATATGGTAAGAGTTCCGAGATACCTTACAACCCGATTTTTATAGTTTAAAGGCTTTCGTGCTAGTTAACATAGGTAGGTTATTTATTAATTTCAACCTAAACGTATCCCAGAATGTAAAAATACACTTAATGATGTGGCATTATAAAATTAAGAATCTATATAAGTGGGTTACTGTATATAAATTTGTATTTATAGCCAGTTTGGCAACAATACTTTGAAAGAAAAAAAAAAAACAGTAAAAAATTTCCTTTACTGAATGCGTCAGTATTCACCTTGATCTAGGAAAAATTCTACTTTTTGCAAGAATCCATAATTTTACTGAATACAGTTTAATAACCCTAAGCTGAAACCGGTCTTCTACTTTTGGCGACTTTGGATAATTCCAGTAATAGTAATTTTCTTAAAAAAGAATACTCTAATCAAAATTTCAATTAAAAATAATGTTAATAACTAAAGAAGTAGCTACTATGGAGTGATTCTGAAATGCAACAATGGCATGATTGTGCCCTTCTTTCGGTTGTCTTGCCTGTACGTTTTTATTATTTTTAAATCTGCTCCTGCACTACTGGTCTTTTACTTAATTTTTTAAATTTTAAACGTATAATCAAGGGGTACATAGAAATAGTCTCTGATATAATGCTGGTGTTCAGCGAATTCCGATTTTCTATACCTTCATTAGACCATTAGTATTACTTTTCGTTATAAATCAAGTTAGGTGGGTCAACATAATCAAGTTAATACAAGATAAGATAACAAGCTTAATGATTAAGTATAATCCATCATAAACATTTTGGGTTTTTTACCTTGGTGCTTTAGTCGGATTATTCAGATAATTTTGGTTTCGAAAATATTATAACTATGAATGAGAAAATTAATAATAAAATACGGTTTCGGTGTGCTTATTGCTCGCCACATTGGATTCGCTACCCTCATCCTTACTACTTTGTTCTCGCTTTCCTCGTCCTCCGATCATAAAAATTGCTAAATTTATACTGCAACACGCAGCTTTATTACCGGACGGATTCAAATTTCGTTTTCGGACGGCTTTATTCCCAATAGTCACCCATCGATGAACTGATCTTACACGATGCTGCTTGACTTTTATGATCAAACAAAAGCCGTAGGTATACTTTTCGTATCGAATTCTAACAGTATACTACTTTTTACCTAAAAGGATTCACTTATACCAAACTTTAACTGAATTGGATTATTTTTTAATTATTTAATTACGTTACAAGTCATTCGATACTAATTGAACTAATAGTGATAATGAGATGAAACTTGGTAGATATTTTTGTCTTACATATGACCACAAATCAATAAACACATTTTCCAACGTTTTATGAATTTTCGCAATTTTTTGATGAGTCATGACGTCATAAAAATATATTTTTCGGAAGCACAACTATACATGAAGATTCATTTTTGTTGTATTTTTGTCTCTCTTGCATAAGCACACTGGGGCATACCATGATGACAAACACACACACATATATAGAGATAGACAACTTGGTGAAAACCAATCAAGAAGAAGTCTTAAGCACATGAAATGGATAATTGACTTCCAGTGCAAACACTTTACCCTTTCCTACATACCTACGGTATAAATAAAGAAAAGTAAGAATAAGCCTACTTTTCTGTGGAAATTCGCAAAAACGGATTCTTTGTGTATTTCTAGAGGCGGGAATCGCCAGAAGTTCTAAACCTTCAAAACTATACATTGTTTCTCTTAAGTTTTAAAATATATGCTGATGATATTACATGAATGTAACATGTTTATGATGACAACAAACTTTCTGACCCAAGTGATAGACATTTTTGGCTCGTGTTCAAAATACAACCTTCAAATGTTGTTTACCTTCAATTCATATTGTTTTAAATAAAATTTGTTTTATTTAACTTCTATTTTTTTGGATTTCGTTGAGTAGTGTAAACGTATAATTAAAAAAGGGTTTAACAAGAGAGCCTGCAGAGCCTTATTAGCCTAATTTATCAAATATTTTAGAGAATGCGTTCCTTACTATCAACGAGTATTAATAAATCATTTGTTACTTATGAGTGATAAGAAATAGGCGAGCGATAAGGAGATGTTATAGGAGGGATAGTAGCAATTGTAGTAAATTATTTGTATCAAGTAGGGCATAGTGGGTTCAATGCCCTAACTATAGTACTATTAGTTATTCCTCGATCACACCTGCAACTCCGTACCTTTCCCTTTCTGTTCTGTCCAGTATGTAACCTGTCCTCTGTTGTTTTCTTTTTATCAGTTTTCTTAGGCGTCGTTTGATGTCCGTCTTTGTCCTTTTACGTTGTTCCCTCTTTTAGCACGTGTATTATATATGGTGGAAGGGAGGTTTAGAAGAAATGCAGGAATCAAATAAAGGGATGACTAGGATTTAATAAATACTTAAATCAAGTGCTTATTGGTACTGGATCAGATATTTGATTTCAAATCAATAATTTTCGAAAGTTTTCCTTTTCCAAATTAAGGAAATTATAAGTACATGCATTATTTAGTTTAGTCGCAAAAACCTTGATTTCGCTAAATTCATTTTAATATTACCTATATTATCTTGTATCTTATAATATGATTTTATTTATTTATTTGTATCTGCGTTTTATATATTCAAAATGTAATAAGCCAAAAATTAACTGGCCAAGAGAAAAATTATCACGCAATGATTCAGTTTTATTCCTTAAACTACGACCACATGTTTTATTAGAGTCGCACCAAATTTGGTAAACGCCGTATTGAAACCTATAGAATTTTTAGATTTTTTAATGAAAAGTATAAATGAATTTCCAAGCATGATATCCAAAATCAAAAGAGACTAGCTACTAGTCTTATGCACTATATTTTAACTCCCTATGACAAATACTGACAGTGCAAATAAGGAAATTCAGTAAAAGGTACAGTTAACACAGCCTAAAATAATTTATTTATAAAATAATATTTTTAGCCTGTGTTACCTACCTTTTACCGAATTCCCCAAATTTGAAATATAATACACATAGTCAGGAAATCATGCGGATGAGTCTAATTACAAACATATCTTCTCGAGGTTGTCATTGCATTAGTTCTTGTGTTGAACAACCATGTGGCAATCTGCGAGAAGAAAATCAATTTCATTTTAGGGAAAACCCAACTTTAGGTTTCAAAATAACAACCAATTTAAATTTTATAAAAACTTCATAAATTTGTAAAATCTTCTTTTTCTATTTTAGTGAAGTTGCATTACAAGGTTTTTTTAAACATACACTTCTGAAAGTAATTTTGAAGTGTTGTGTGTCAAACGAGGCCTCTTTAATCACTGTTGGGATCAATCTCCTTCGAAATTATTCTTACAAGATAAGGAATCTTAGGCGACTTGTTTATTTGTCAGCTGTTCTCTATTATCATTACGAAGTGCTAGGTCTACATCCATGCATGGTTGACGGCAGTTCCTTCATTTCCATTATTCCAATATTGGACCCCCTCTACTTCTATTCCAATCTTCTTTTTTCAAAACAACCTTATCTCTATTGATAACACAGATATTATTCCAGCTTATTGTTTTCATCTATTGTTATGTTATGTCATGTATTTAACAACTGGAGTTTATCAGTCTATTCACTCATTAATTAAAATTCCTTAACAATTAGTTGATCTATAGTATTTCTGTGCTTGCATACCTAGATCTATGTCGCTCTATAAATTTGATTATATTATTAAATACCATCGTCTTTGCACACTTGAATAACTATAGCAGAATTACTTCTAAATAAATTTACAAATCACACAAGCATTTATAAATTTAAGTTCTATTTAACTATTTTATTACAAAACAAATCTTTTTTTCGAAACATTTTTGATTGATCATGAGTCGAGTCAATGTGGTCCATATGGTAATGTCATTTATTTGCTTTTTTTAATTGATTTATGAGATATTATTTTTTTCATTCATTTATATAAATAAACTTATTGAATATGATTAGTGTGTACCTAAAAAATTTAATCTAACCAGCCGTATACCTTACACTTTGTATAATTTTATCTTTATATATGTTTGTTAATTTCATTATGATCTTGTATGTACTCTATTTTTTTAGAATATAGAAAGCTCTGCTGTAATGGAATGTGTTACATTGTACTTAGAATATATATTACTTAAAACTTAGTGTACCTCTTAGAAGCTGTTATTAGTACCTCCATTTCCTAAGACAACACTTAGCACACCTCCTATGAGGCAGTTCTTAGTGCATCTTATAAGGCATCACTTAACATATCTTTTTTGGTCAGTTCTTAGTAACAAAACTTACTACATCTCTTAGTATATCTCCTTAGGGAACACATGGTTCATCTCCTTAAACAACACTCTGTACACCTTTTAAGACATCAGTTAAGATATCTCTTATAATGCAGTTCTTAGTACATCTTTAAGACAGCACTAAAAAGATCCACTAAAAGATTAGAGAGGTGTAGTAAAAAAGTACACCAAGATCCACCGCCTCCTGTGGTTTTTTCATCTCCTAAGATTGATGAAGATTCACAATACACTAAGTTCTAATTAAGTAATAGTAATATCTGTCTTGAGGTTAGATACTGGAATATGGTCTCAATTCCTGTACCAATTGAATTTATTTATGATTAGTTGTTAGTTTTTTATTTTATTTTATATAGACGTATTTTATTTGTAGGCTTTATTACAAGTTATTTGTCATTAGTTTTTTTATGTATAAATATTAATTAAAGTTTTCCTAAGTTTTTTTTATTAAAAAACTAAAAGAGATATGTGTGTGTTTTTAGTTTAAATGAAACCTTTTTTTGCATTATAGTTGTTTTATTTTGTTTCTTTTTTAACTTGTTTTTGTTGTTTTTATTTTTGAGAATTAACGATAATTTTGATTTGTAGCATGGTCGAACGGATTCGTACAGAGTCGCCACTGTAGCCTCAGTAGACGACGACAACAAAACAGCTGACGGCAGGCTTAAGGTACCACCACCAAACAACCAGCTAAAAAGTTACCAAAATTAATGCAACCCACTCTGTTCTTTATCTGTTCACTCTCTTTTATCTTTTCTATATGTTTATCATCGCCAAAAGTAAGTTTAAGTGCAGCACTGAAATTTTAACTATATTTGTATTTTTATTTTAGTTTTATGTTGTCATTTATTTTGTTTTACTGTCTTAACGCGAGTGCTTTCTCCATACTTCGTCATTCCCTTTACGTTATTGATAAACTTAAAGTTTCAGATTATAAACTATTATACGTATTTCTGTATATACCAGACTCAAAAAGAATTTAAGTTTGTCGGATATTTTTTACTATTTGTTCATAGAAAGTCATCAAGTTGATGTTATCCTGGCATTGCAAGTGGCTAGATTTGCTTAAACGGTTACATTTATCTCCTGAAAAACATTTAATTTATTTTGACGTTTAAAGCAGAGTCGCCTTTTTGTCAAAAAGGCGACGCTAATTCATTTTGCTCGTAAGTTCTAACTATTAGTTTTTACAAGGATACGTCGTATATTTTTTTCTTCTCTTCACTTATATAGACATTAGCTGAATAGTTTTATTAACTAAAATGTTATGTAAAAATGTCTTTTTAAATTGTTTTTATTGATGAAATCAGTAGTCTACGATCTTATGCATCATAAATATGGTCGATCTCCGTACTACTTCTGAGCGTAATTTTTTATTAAAAATCGTAAATATACTTTAAGTTAATAAATTTGTAGATCCCCAAGTAAAAAAGATAGGCAGTTAAGGATTTTTCATCGCGAATTAACACTCTTATAATATTAAACGTAACTTTCCATTTAATGATTTTGAAGCGGGTTCCTTCTTTAATCGTTTATTACTTATATATTACTTTATTTGCAATTTATTTTTATATTTATACCTTAAAATAAAATGTCAGTGCTGTTAGCTTCGTACTTACTTATTATTTACTATTTTAAATCTTAATTTGGTGCTTCTGACTTCCCTTTTATATTTAAAATTTGGGTTTTCTTTGCATTTTTACTTCTAACTTTAAAATTTAAAACTTGAGATCTTCGTAACGAAGGTGGTGGAACAAATGGTCGCTAGTCAAAATTATATTTATGTGTAATAAGCTTTACAATATATGAAACGCTGTAGTTGTATTAGATTAATGATCATGTTAACTGTTTTATATTTGAGTGCCTTTGGGGTCATTACTTAAGCTCCCTTAAGTACCTAAGTAATGCTACTTAGCTTAAGCTTAATAGCTAAGTAAGCTTAAGCTCCCTTAAGCTTAATAATACCTACAGTTATGTATGTATTATTGACCTAAGTGTTTCAAACTGTGTGTTTTCAATCTAACTCCATTAGAACTGTTTTTTTCCATTATCGCTTGTAATTTATTATAATAATGCCCATATGAAGCCTTGAGACGCAGGCTCAAAGCTTCAAATTAAAGTTTAAATTTATTTGATTAAAACTTATATAAACTGAGAACGTAACCTGGGATGCGAACCCCAGACCTCCGTTGTGTCAAAGGTCAATATCAATACTGACGTTTTAACGACCTTGAGCACGTATGCAGCTCTGTAACGATGGAAAAAAATAATTTTAAACTGACTTGTACTTAAAAGTTTTTTTTGTTTATCACTTAAACTTTAAAAATAAAATAACCTCGCTCTCTCCATGATCCTAATCTCATAAGCTCATTTTCTTTGAAAATTCGCTAAAATTAAGTTATTATTGTTGTCCTTTATTCAAATTTAAAGCAATCAACATTTTTGGTCTTGTACTTTAAGCCAAACTCGATAAAACTAAAGCTTTTTAGACTTGCCTCTAAAAGTTTGAGTTTAGTTTCAATGTGCCTGAATAGTTTTTATTCTTGCCATAAATCGCCATTAAATACACTACAGTTGGTTTTCATTTTATTGTAAGGAATAATTTTTGTAGTGATTACCTGTCCAATATTAGTAAATACCGAGACGGCTGAAACCGATCAGGTTAAAGACCCACGCAGTCTTAAATCTGTAATGTTTTATATTCTGGTTTATTTGTTACCATTGGACTATTGAAATTTATTTCCATTCAAATATTTAAATTGACACCGTGAGGAAATAATGATTTTTAGGAACCACGATTCGATTTTTAAAAAATGGATTGTTAGTAATTAAACTCTATTAATTAATTACCTTTTGTCTTTTTTTTAAATTATTCAGTTTTTTAAGTTGCTCCAAAATTCATTATTTTCTCTCGATGTGAATTTCAACATTTTATTGGAAATATTTTAGTTTTGAATTGTACGTTTATTTAGTTTTATAGCAGTCTGGTGAATAGTTTTGATTGATTAAAAGCGCAGAAAATCATTGAGGGAAAAATCTACTGGTGCTCATTGCTTTCCTTTTTTTAGTGGAGGCAGAATGAGCCATTTAACTGATTCATTCTGCCCTCACTAAAAAAAAAACAGTAGCGTACGCCAATAGAATTCTTTCCTTTACTGATTTTTCCAGGCTGTCAATTAATCAAAACTATCTTTGTAATAAATATAACACACACGATCAGACCGGCATGTAAAGCCGTTTATATGTATGGTTAACCAAAATGTAATATTTTAGTTAGCAATATTAACATTTTATCCATTTCTGGAATACAATATATTTGCACGATTTTATAACACGCATGCAACTGGGGATATTTTTTTTAATTATTAACCTGTCTAAAGTTACAAATTGATTACGTAGTCATTGCGTGCGTATTGTGCTTGGTTGTATCCTAAGTTATAAAGGGCGTTACCTACTATCTAAAGCCATCCAGGGTGGGCTGTCGCATTATCATTATCATATAGGAATTGACACGTCATCATTAAGCAGTCAAAATTCTATAAGCCTGACTAAAAAGTTATAAAAAAGACTTGTATAAACTTGCTTGGTGCTTATTCGTAGTACTTCCGAAGTGGTTATAGTCTGCTTTCTAAAAGATATAACAATCGACATATATTATTGTAAACAAACATGAAAATGATTTTTTCACTCCTATTTTTTCAATTTTTGGTCGGCCGTAACACTCCTTAAACTTTTGCTGAGTCGTGAGCGGAAGCCTTTTATGTTTATATATTTTTGTTATATCTTCGGCTGCGCCTCTAGAACCTTATAACGTGTTCCCGAGGTATAGCCGAGGTTATGCTGCTGACATTTTACTTCGCTCATTGCCAAACACCTTATATTTTGCTTTATTTTGCTAAAATTAAAACATAAAAAACTTATCTAGAAAATAATTATCTATAACTCCGTGCTAGTAAAATGTTTTACATGTAGTGCCTACTACTCATGTAATCAATGTAACTATTTGACAGGTTTTTATTTTTTTTTTTCATTTTTATGTTTTTAATTTTTTCTTTTTATGATTTTACATTTTTCTTTTTATGATTTTACATTTTTGTTTTTATGTTTTTATGTCTGTTTATCCCATTGTATACAGATTACACGCTGATTTTAAGTATATTTTCACAAAGTAAGATAATTCTAATTTTAAAATGATCTACTATATTCATTTTTTAGATTTATCGCTAAATTATTATTTGGATGATTCAGTGACTTTAGATATAAGCATTTCTTGTGATGCAAATGGTCATATTAAATGCTTTTTAATTTATTTTGTTTATTTAAGTAGGTTCTCATATCTTATTGAATTGACGATCGTGTCGAATTCGCTCCGGTTCTCACTCCGTATTAGTTGGGCGAACTTCAGAATTAACCCCATTACAATTACAGTGATTTGTAAGTTGTTTATTTTTGACATAGGGAATACTGAAAAGTTTCATCTCGATTAATTAGGGGTAATTTAATGAAAATAAGATTTTTTAAATGTAATGTATAACCTTATAACCATCTCCTAAAAGATTTTTACATAGTATGAGCATATAGTGGTTCAGATCATAAGCTCAGTGATAAGGGGTATGACGCTCTAAGTTGATTTATCTCTTAAAATAGTGACCCCGTCGAGGATACAAAAATAAAGAAGAATTCTACAAACCACATTTCAAAAACAAATTAAGCTTGCTTAGTTTAAAAGTTTATCTTAATTTTGAAGGCATACTGACCTGGTGTTCGATAGTTACTAGTTGGTTATGAATAGATAGTTTTTATCTGTGTTTTTTTATTGTGATTGTTACCACCTCGTGTTTCAATATTTTTATAAAAAATAGTAAAGGTTGGTCATTTAAATTTGTATTAAAAGTTGAGAAGCTAACTCGACTTATCCTGGTTACGTAACCTGCGTTTCTCGCCGTTTGCTATTACCTTGCTAAGGAATGTAAGTTTGCCTTTATTTCTCGATCTCACAAAACGTTTATGGGGTATGGAAAGTTTTCTTAATTCGTCATCATCATTTTTATTCTCCCCTGTTGTTATTAGATCATGTCGGATCCAATCTTCAATAAAAATGGTTTGAAAATAGCATTGAACTGAACAGAGTATAAACAAAACTACCTAGGTAAAAAATAACTACAAATGTTTGCTAACAACTATTACTGACGAAAGAAGTCTGAAGTCCAATTTGAACGGAATATTGTAAGATTAAGTAAACTTAATTTACCTCAAATCGTGAGAAAAAACAAGGTTTACAGCCAAGTTTTATTTATTTATTATATTATTAATTTATTATAAATTTATATTATTATTCAACAGCCTGATCTAACCACAGAGAGTTAAAATTCAACTCCCTGCTGAGAAGTTTAACCAACTTAAATAGAACAGCAAATCTTTATTTAGTTGGATTTTGAGAAGACAAGTTGGCGCCACTGATTCATTTATTTCTTATACATGACTCTGCAATAATATGTTTTTTAAATGTTCCTTTGATTTATTTAACTACAATTCGTTTTTAAAACAAACTTTTTTTTGACATACCTGTGACGTTAAGATGTGACGTTAAATTGCCACGCCGTATTTGACTAGAGCATGGTGTACGATTTGAGAATCGGAAACTCAGTGAGGTCATAGTTATATTTTTATATTTTCATCTAATTATACTTAGAGCTCGGGCTCGAAAAGAAGTTTAAAACTCTTGCTTCGTGTATAATCGTAATTCCGAGTATTGCCGAAGACACCAGAGTTTGTTATTTAGGAAGAAGAAAAAAGTAATTCAAAGTTTAGGAAGATGTGTTATTGGTAGAAAACTAACTCTTTTTAAATAAATAGTATAAAAATTCCTTATAGTTCTAAATCTAAAATAAAGTCTAAAACTATCTGATAATCTTAAATTAGCTTATCAGTTAATAGTAGCTTATATACATATATAATAATATATATATATATATATATATATATATATATATATATATATATATATATATATATATATATATATATATATATATATATATTTAAGCCAACTCTGTGCACATCTTTAAGCATTTAAACATAACTTAAGTCCTTGAATACATTTCACAGGCGACTAAATCTCATTAGATTTAGTTGATTGTGATATGTATTTTTAAAGTTTTAAATTATGTTTAAAAACTTGAAGATGACCACAGAGTTGGCTGAAATATATACAGCTACCATAAACTAGTAAGCTATGACGCTGTTTTTAGTTTACATTTAGTACTTTAGGTCATTTTATACAATTTATTTAAAATTTGGATGTCCTATGAGATAAGTAGTCAAACCATAGAGTTTTTGTTCAAAACTAACTATTTAATTAGCACGTTTGAAAGGAAATTAATTGATATGATTCATCAAACTGAATTGAAATTTTAATTATTTGTTATTTTATTGAAAATTGTACTGTGTGTGTGTGTTTATATATATTTATATATATATATATATATATATATATATATATATATATATATATATATATATATATATATATATATTTACATATGTAGCTTATACATATCCTAGATGGTACTGCAGTCATTACTGCAGTACCACTATGTCAATACACTTATTATGTACAATTTTACCTTAGAAAATCTAATAATCGTAGCAGCCATGATTCAAGTAACGTGGTTGATCGTAAAATTTCCAGTTAGGAACGTGGTTCTCACCTTCCAGTTAAACCGGTTTTTTTAAACAGTCAAGTTTGATGGGACATTAAATTTTGTATAAATTACAAATACAATTTCATTTATTTGCAAGAAGCTAACCGGGGTTTAAAAAATAAGACAGGGGTTTAATTCAAGGTTTAAAAATCTATCGAGCTTTCCATCAGGCATCCTGATCCTCATCAGGGTTTGATGTAATTAGCGCACTCATAAATGACATTCAGAATTATAAAGTATTTATTTTTGTAACAAGCGGATAAAAGAAGGTTCATAACTCAAGTTTATGCTTTCTGAGGCTAAGCCGATGAAGGAAAATTCTTTAGCTCCTTAGGCCAAAACACAGAGTGAGATAATAGATAGCTCTCGAAGGTTGTCATGGTAGATTACCATCATTTGGCTCTGTATGGCCTACCAAGGGAGATAATACAAGTTCCCATTCCTGTCATATATTAAATTTAATTTACGACTAGTCAACTAAATCAAACAAGTAATAGTTTTAAATATATTTATTATTCCTATATCAATTTAGTTTATTCTTACTACTTTAATTAAATCTATTTATCTTAAAATTGACAAGTCTTATTTCTTATCTTATTTTATAAACTAGATTTCTTCATCTCTTTCACTTACATACAAGGAGTTTGAAGTATAAAATAAATTATTAAATATTAATTTGTTTTTGAAAACAGCGAGAATAGATAGTAAGAGCCCATCTTTTCATCTAAATAGATAGTAAGAGCCCATCTTTTCATCTAAATAGATAGTAAGAGCCCATCTTTTCATCTAGTTGTGCTATCCGGATAATAATTTCTTTAAGACGTAATTAACTGGAAGTAATGACGTGGAAAAAATTTCTAAAATTCTAAAAACCCGTTTTTGATAGATTTGAAATTTAGTACGAATATAGTCATATA
The DNA here is from genome assembly GCA_018340805.1 of Microvelia longipes. Taxonomy (NCBI): domain Eukaryota; kingdom Metazoa; phylum Arthropoda; class Insecta; order Hemiptera; family Veliidae; genus Microvelia; species Microvelia longipes. The sequence goes on along the minus strand of JACMZG010001893.1, from coordinate 6,685,859 downwards.
TTAGAGTTACATATGTCTTTTATAGAATGACTTATATACGTTTTCTAAAGGATTGTTTAAAGTCAAAAAATTAACCAATCCAGTTAAAATTTGGAACATTTATGAGCGTTGTGCGTATTAAAAACTTCAACTTTAAGAGGTTCTTGTGTAAATTTTTAATGAAAATTTTCAAGACCACTCATTTTTCATATCATTTGATATATGGACAGTAAATATGCTACAATGTTTTCCTCAGTTAATATCGAGCTTGGTGCAAATAGCTAACAAATACCGGGTTACAAAATACAAGTTTTGCTGGTTCCAACCCATAAGGAAGCGTAATAAATATTCTCTTTGTCGCGTCTTAAAGATTTTGCGAATTCACTAAGATAATTAGAAAAAACAAAAATTGTTTAGTTGACAAAATTTTCATTGAAGGAAACGATCATTTCAATGGGGAGAATGAATAGCAATTACTTCTTGTGTGATATTAATGCTGATGAAAGCTATAATGTCAATATAACAAACTTCACTAACGTCAGCTTCTTCAGAAATGAAATCCATAACTATTAACTATCTTTAAGACTGACCGCTTTCAATGCAAATTCAAGTGTATCACTTGCTTATTTTGTTCAATTATGTATTTTTACTAACCAAGTTACACCATGTAGAACATTTCAGATGCATTAAAATTAAATCCTTAATGTTATAGGGAAAACATGGCCCAAGACTTACGAAAATGGTCTCGTAAGTCAACTCATGCCGATTTCAAATTAATTTGTTTGTATCTATTACGTAGAAATGGTAATTTTCCTACAACCTTTGGTAACAAACTGCGTAAGCTTTCGCGGTTATTCTCATGAAGATTTAGGTCTTCCGGTAGTGACCGCGTCAATGTAGATGAAGAATCCGACGTTGCGCTTCCACTGTGGGAGGCATCTTCAGGGATGTAGGACATCATGGATAGAAACACAATGCTCTACAAAACTGAACTGAGTTTTGTATAGCAAAACAGTTCATCAGATTCTTTATCTACATTGACGCGGTCACCACCGGAAGATCTAAATCTTGACTTTTGGTAACTTTTAAAAGTTGAATTAAGCAGAGTTAAGTTAAATTAAGACTGCTGTAGAGACTAGATTAAATGTTAAGCAATTATGTCCCAGTATCATTCTATTCGAGTGATTTTTCACTGTCCTCTTGTTTGACTTAGATTTCTGTCATAACCTCAATAAACAAGTATTTTTAACAACAAATCTATGATGTATGTCTATATAGCCAGCCAGAATAATATCTAGCTTTATTAAATACTGTCTCTACTCGGCAACAAAAAAGTTATCAAATTTTTTACGTTCTTTAATAAAGTATGTTGTTTTATTTGGAACTTCTGTAAACACAGTTTTCACTTAATATGTGTTACCCTGTAAATTTTTCCATCGCTTTATGATATAGATTATTTTACAAATCTGTTTATAATTATTTGTATTCTATTTTAAAAATTGTTCCTTTCCGTATTCGTGATTTGAGAAAGGTAGATAAGGTCCAGCGCAGCATCATATTAAGATAGTTTTATCAGTAGCCTTGAACATGTATTATAGTTTGTACAAATACTATTAGTGTAAAAATTAAAAATGATGCTTGTTCGTTATTTATAGTGAATTTGGTTTATGACGAATGTTTTAATTGCAAGATTTTAGGAGTCAGATAGCGGTGCTTAGTAAGGATTCCGTAGGATTAGTAAGGATATAGTAAGGATTAGTAATGATTACGTGCTAAATACGTCATGTATTTCGCGTGTAATACAGGCGTTCCAAACCTAAGAAAAGTCATGGACCACTTTGAACAGTTCGAGAACCACCAAAAAAGACTGGACGACAAGCCCCCCCCCCCCCCTCCAACACCCATATAATTGAAATCGAGCTTAATTTTTGCAAAATTATAGTAGTAGTTAAATGCTTTTAGATTCGTAATATTTTCCTTGGCTGTATTTTAATTTAAGTATTTTTACCCGTATTTTAATATCAGCGAGCCTAAACAAGTCGTAATAGAAAACTGCATCATTTCTTTGAGCATAAAATATAATATTTATTTTCTATTCTAAATGCATTTGGTAGTAATCTATATCTTATAAATAATATATATATATATATATATATATATATATAATATATATATATACATATCTTATCTTTATAAAACTTTTCTCTTAATTTTTAGCAAGATTATTTCATATACCTTACCTGGCTCAACTTATGTCACATTCTACTTTGCATTATGGCTGTCTGGTTTCAAATCAATAGATTGGGTGTGTTTGACGACCCCCGCACGGGTAATGGTCACTAAATTTACACAACACTGCTAACTATAACCAATTCCATTGTAGACGTCAAATAGTGGACATTGTGAATGAAATGATACTGCGACCTTGGTACACTTGTGCCGATTGTTTGCATAACATGAGGTCACCACAACACATCAATGAAATATTGCCTAAACCAAATCAGTGTCACGACTATGTTAATTAGTAAGACAAAGATATTTATTAGCCAAATTTAAGATTCTTAGTTAACCCGTTTCCCATTAGTGTATTTTATGTCTTGAGCGGTGGAACGGGGAAGGGGGGGAGGATTGCTTCCCCTTGCCTATTGAATCTAAACATTTAAATAGATCTATGATGTTCGTGATAATATATATTTATGTCTTGCACTAACTTTCGATAACTTGCTCTAATCAGAATAAAACATGATACAATGATCTATTTTCACGGAACTTCATTGGCCTTTAGTTTGTGTAACATTTATGATGCTAGTTTCTAAATTAGTACCCAATGCTTAAAATCCCATAGGAAAAATATGCATACGATGGACACATAGGTTCAAAATCCTCTACTATTTGGGCTGGTTTTGTGCTTTTAATTTATTATTACTTTTGTGCATAGGATTTTACCTGTGACTCTATATATAATTAGTGTAGGTATATGTCAGTCCGCTCTAAGATCCTCTCTAGAGGATCTGTTTAAAGATTCTTATCACCATTTCATCGGCACTAATGATTATCGAAGGCCGGCATTGTTTATAAAAACCTATAGTGTTGATCCTAATTCTTGACGTACCTAGCAGATTATTTTCTTATTATATACTGTACTTTATTTATTCTAAACAACACATTACTTTCAATGTCATTGACGCAAACATTCTAAAGAAGCCATTCCATATTATGCCATTTACAAAATTATTCCGAAGAACCCATTCCACCTTATGTCATTTACGTAATAAATCCGAAGAACGCATTACATCCTATGCCATTTACGTAATTATTCCGAAGAACTCATTTCATCTTATGCAATTTACGTGATAAATCCGAAGAACTCATTAGATCTTATGTCATTTACGTAATTATTCCGAAGAACGCTTTACATCCTATGTCATTTACGTAATTATTCCGAAGAACTCATTTCATCTTATGCAATTTACGTGGTAAATCCGAAGAACTCATTAGATCTTATGTCATTTACGTAATTATTCCGATGAACGCTTTACATCCTATGTCATTTACGTAATTATTCCGAAGAACCCATTAGATCTTGTGTCATTTACGTAATTATTTTAAAGAACCCATTCCATCTTATGCCATTTACGTAATTATTCCGAAGAACCCATTACATCTTATGTCATTTACTTTATTATTCCAAGGAACGCATTAAATCTTATTCTAGTGGTATAATTATTCCATAGAATGCAACATAGCTTTTTCCAGTGAAGCATCTCACATTAGTGTCACTAGTTGCAAAAAAATTGTTTTATCTCGACACTGATTCTTCTGAATATTTTTGCTAATAACTAAAAATCAACGAAATTAATTAATTTTTTATGAAAGTTAAGTTTAATTTTTATTTACCTTTAGTTTAGAAATGATGCTACCTATTTTCCTCTACATAAGTCAAGTGTGATTTACAGCATCAATGAAGTGAGAATGTATGACACTGATTAATGTATCAGGGACGTTGCTGTTGCTTACATTTTACTTGTTCCTGAGGATATAGATTTAATGTAATAAATAGCGTGTGCGTTTTCTGGGGAAAAACTTAGTTAATGTCATGAATGGTAATGATATAACTACTAGACATGATCTTAGACAGCGATTCTTAATTTTTTGCGCTTATGACCATTTCCCTACTTCGGGCAAACATGTTATCACGTGCCTCCTGTGGGACCAAGGTCTCTTGGTGATGAAATAATGATCCAAGATCCTTGTATTTTCTTTGCTAATTAGCTACTACTAAAACAATAACAAGAAGTATTAGATCAAATTAAGCTTTTTGAAAGATTTCTGGTTAAAATGCTTAACCTTAATACTGGCCAATGATCAGCTACAAATCTTCTGCGTTATCTTTATCATCTTATGGAAAGTTTATTATTTCAACGTATAAAATTCAAGATTTCTCTCTATTCTTATTAATAACTACAATGTTTATTTGAATATCTTTAAAGAATAAACCAATATCTAGCTAATGATATACATTCCATGTAAGTTATACCAAAAGAATTTTTTTCTCATCTGGGTTTGATGTTGTTTTGAACTGTAGTTGATGACGCAGTGAAATTCCATTGCAATTATATGTGTTATACTATCGCTATTTTACTTCCTCTAATCTCAAGAATAATAGATTCTATAAAAATAATTCAATAAATTACCGAAGAACAAAAAAAATGCATTAAAATTAATTTATTTACTGAAGATTAGAGGAAAACCCTGATGGTGTCCTTGAATAAAGTGCATTTTGCATTTCATGCTTTATTTACAACATTTCTATCTTCTATAATTGTTTCACCAAAAGTCTACATTTTAGTGCCTACTGGTTCTAAATTAATTTTAAATAAGTTCTTTATTGTACGATAGATCTACCTGTTTATAAGCCCTAAGAATGTTTGCGCATAAACATATTTTTGAAATAATATTTTTAAAGCAAATAAAAATTTACTCTTTAACGCGGCACAAACCAAACGACGGAATAAAACGAAATTTAGTGCAAAAATCAATTCCTATGAGAGTATAGATCTATATGGCTGCATGTATATTGGTCGATATTACGTGTAGTTTTTGGTATGAAAGTAAAAAATAAATCATTTAAAATGTTGGCACGGTACAGACTAGACGATGAGTAAACAAAATCAAGTTCTATGAGAAAAAGAACTGATTTGATATTGAGAAAAGTCTATCATAAATAAGCAACTATTTAAAAAAAATTGAAAATTATTTTTAGTGGTAGTTGAATCTTAGTTCTGCAAGACCTAAAACACTTATGGTGATATCATTGTTCTCGAGTTTTTAAAGTTTATGTGTGGCCGTGTTTTTCTACGTTTGGACGTAGAAAGCTTGGTTTCATACTTATCAGAATGTATTCTTTGGCATTCATCTAGTTAATTTTATAATAATTTCGATATGCATCTACATTGCAAATATGGACTTGGAGGGAAGTACTTATTCTCCAGGGTGCTTCCTCTGTTCACGCTTGTTTTGAGTCCTTGGCTTAGTCAATGGAGCCTGTCCTTTTCTCACCTAGTTTTGTATTACATATTCTTATTATGTTTACCACTCAGATTGACCCTGTTAATTTAGACATGAACGTATATTTTTACTTCCTTATTTCCTTTAATATTTTGATGTTTGTGAATATTACTTCTTTCTATTTTATATCCTCGCTTTAGCATTGTAAAAACCTAAATTATGAATAAATATGTAATAAATAAACAACTATATTCCTCGTTGATTTCCTAAATTTGCCTTAGAGACTTGGCTCCATTCTACTTGGCTTAAATAATGCTCACATCAAATATGTTGCGATTAAAACTGTGGTCATACTCTAAGAAATAAAATGTATTTTGTGCATAGTATAAAAGAAGACGTATATTCGTAGCATGATCAAATAAAACTCAATATAAATACATTATTTTTGATTATCCGAAATGTTTAATTTTGATTATCCGGGTTCCAAAACAAACCTGTTGACTATTATGTTGGTAAACAATCTTTTGAATTTATCTGTATGACTTCTTAAGTAATGCAATCTCATGTTTGTGTAAATTTTGTCTTTAGTGATAGAATCTTAATCTCGTACTAAAATTAAAAATAACAAAGCAAACATAATAATCGGATACAAAGTACCTCGGTTATTCTCCTTACAATATCGGATTCGCTACGCTTATCCTCTCCACATCGCAATTGCTTCGCTCGCCTCATATTATGCTAATCACCTAATTTATATTACAGCTTCTTCGGGTCCGCTTCGCCCAAATTTAAACTTAATTTAATTATTTTTCGATTTGTATCAATTTTTATAAAAAAACCCGTATACCTTTCATTTGATAAAAAATGAACTAATGCTATTTATGAGATCAAACCTGCCGCATTTGTTGTTCTTATATGTATATGACTACATACATGCATAATTGACACGATATAATTGTGCGAGAGAATTGTGTTTTTTGCATATACACTTTGGGAGTTACGATGATAACAGACACGCACATACATACTCCTACACATACAGACAGACAACTTTGTTAAAACCTCACAGGAGGTCTTAAAAACTCCTTATACGGATAATTCATTCGATATCCGGGTTTCGGATTTATAGTGCAAAGAAAACTTTCCCTTTATCCTTACGGTATAAATAAGTTAAAGTAATAATCTAAAGCAAGAGTTGCCATATAGTTTTTTATTCTGCGCATTTTAAGCTTGGTTTTAACTAACATCGAGTTAGTTTTTTTGGGAGGGTGGTTTCCCACTCGAACTGTTACAAGAGGTCCGCGAGCTACCTTAGGTTAGGAACTCCTGTCATACACGCCTAGTGCATCATTTGTTTTGGTGCCTCAAGCTATGAAAAATTGTTTTTGTTCAAAATAATGTCAACAAATTTTTTTTCTTAACATTCTGTTATTATATTGTAATTGTTAGGCATTGCCTGTTTAAATAAATAAATAAAAATACCGTTTATAAAATTAATTAAATTCTCTTCTATAAATTAATTGTCGTTATTAATCCTTAAGAAGTAACTTGGCACAAAAATGATGATTACGCAAGGACAGTGTGTCCTGTGTAATAGTAAAACAACTTCACTTGCAAGTACATTAATCCGATGCCAGGCACTCCTGTCATCCTTGCTCCTATTCTATGTAATACTTTTGTTTTATTTGAATAGTTTTAAAATGTATTTTGTGCAACTTTTGCCAATATACGTGCCTTAGAGGCCGATCGAAAATTAAAAATTTTAGGAGTAGACTGACGTTGTTTAATAAGTTAGTTTTTCCCTAAAATAGAACTCCTTCATTTTTTATAAATTGCGTAGGCTTCCGCGGTGGTTGCCATGAAGATCTAGGTGTTGACCGCGTCAATGTAGATGAAGAATCTAACGTTTTCTATCTTGTTTGTTTTCAATATTATATATTTAGAGTTTTATTAACACATCCGTCAAAACTCTAAGAAAATATGTTGTAAAAACAGACGATTGTACACGATACAAGTGGTTTCATTTCCTTCCCTCCGTATTTGAAATTCTTTGATCGTGCTCCGGCAATTCATTATTTACAGGGTTTTTATGCGTATTGTATTGTTATTTGATTTGTTTGTATTGTATTGATGGATGTTTTTATTTTCATTCAAACTAAACTAACAAACCAATACAAACAAAATTAAATAGTAAGCACTAACAAACTCAATACAGCAAAATGAAATACTAAGTACTAACAAACTTTAACTTCACATGTCATGCGTCTTAGATTGATTTTTGATAATGGAAACTAATTCTAAAAAAACTTTATCCTGTGTCAATACATATAGTCTTGTATATCGTATTGTGCACTGAGAAAAATTTCTGGCATCTCACAATGAAAAAACATTGGGTTTAACCTAAATTTCTAGAAAAACCAAGGACGACTAAATGTTTGCTGGGTCTGCTAAATGAAAATAGTTAGGAGAGTTTATAGGATTTGTCTAAACTGTTCAGTTGAGGGGTTTAGTAGTTATGACTATGCATTTATTGGAAATTCTAGTGATCTTAACTATAAATAGTTGGTGATTATTACTGATGTAACTGATTTTTCAGTTACCCCCAACTCTCTGTTTAGTTAGACCCAGTGAAATTTTACACCAATATGGACTTTTCTGGTTAAGTGCAAATTTTATATTTAGTTGGTCTCAACGTAATAGTAACTAAACTACTATAACTTCTAGTTGCCCCATTAACCTTCTGGTAGTTTATACTGTAAATTTTTGCTGCTACCATTACTTTCTGGTAAGTCCTACTATACTTTCTGGTATGTTTTACTATACTTTCTGGTTACTACTACTTCTATTGCAGTAGGATCTGGTATACTTTTTGGTAGATTCTACTACACTATAGTAGAGACCTCCTAGAGTATCTACTATACATTGTAGTTGCCTTTACTAATTTGCCAGTAGACCCTTCATTTTAGTAGTGTCAGATGTGCACTTAGTTTTTTTTAGTTTAGTGGCTTATCGTTGACTATTGATTAATGTTTATATTTAACAAAGAATAGGTACATTTGCTACATTTAGATAACTGAAACAAATATCACAAATATCTATACATGGAACAAATGTACGCATATTCTTTGTTAAATATAAACATTAATTAATAATCATAAACACTTAGCCACAAACTAAGTGCACATCTGACACTAGTGAAATGAAATAGTGCAGGTGTAGTGAAAATAGTAAATAAAACATACAATATTCAAAGTCCATGGAGGTGTTTTGTAACTATATAAAAACAGAACTGTTATTACATCAAATTTTTATTAAAAATTGAAAAAGAACATTACACAAATATATCATACGGAAAATTATGCAATTATCAAAAGATCATCATTAAAAAAATACAAAATATATAAACAAGTTCAATTAACTTTAATGAATGCAGCGAATGAATCGTTTGACATAATCGAATATGTGTAAAGGGAACTTCGTTTGATGGGTTAGTTAACTTCAGGTGTAGGCTAAATGTCTTGTATTCATCTCTAGAATCCAAAATGTGCAATAAAACACTTCCAATTTACTTTTTTACATTTTCCCCAAAAACCTGTACAAAACGAAGTTCCCTTTCCTAAAGAAAAGTACCCCAGGTTTCATTAAATTATGTCAAACGGTTCAAAATTTAAGGAGGGGAGGGGGAGACTTTTGGACCACCCTGTATATCATAACATTTATATTTATTGACTTAATTAAATTCAAAAGTTAATAAATATGATATTTTATAACAATAATTTTAATAATATGCCATATTTACAATTATTATGTTTACTATTACAATTATTATCTTTGTTCACATAAAAAAGCACTTCACAGCTCAATCAACGAAAACGCACAAAAAATGTTACAATTAAAATTAACACTTAAATTGCAATATTGAATATAGAAGTTCATGAAGACGATATGCACACGACGCAGCTAGAAACCGGAATGGTTCTGGGGTACGCGTCTCGTCTATTCCCATGCTGGGGTGGGGAGTCAGATATTACCTCTAACCAAGCCTACCATTGGATTCCACTAAACACTTGTCTTTTCAATGAAATGTTCTGTTACATCCTTCTAAATTCTTTTAAGTCTACCAGAACTACGTACGATTCTAGAATTTCTAGTAGACACTACCTGCCTTTACAATTTTTCTTGACTTTAACTGGAATTTAGTTAAGAAACAAAATAATACATTTAAAACGACAAATTTCTTGTCGATTCCAACATAAAGGCGCATTTCCTGCAAGTAATGTGTCGTACCATGGCCTCGCAGGCTCAAATTTCCAACAAATTTGTATGTTACACAAGTTTGTAACATGTATGTCTCTATATTGCCAAAAGCCAGTTTAAATAATCAATTTGTATTTAATTTATTTTCCAATACATATTTTAAATTAACTTTGGCCCCATTCTCAACAGTTTTTCCACATGACTGATTATATGATTAAGTTGGTTTTAAAAAATCGTATACCTATGAAATTTAAAAACAACTACTTGACCACGCAGCTAGTGAACCACCTTTAATCAGTGGCGTATCCAACCAAGAGATCTGGAGGAGGCACATTAAAAAAAATTGACGGCCGGAGGGGGGGGGGGAGCGAGCGTATACAGGGTGGTCTAAAAGTCTCTCCCCTCTTAAAATTTGAACCGTTTGACATGATTTAATGAAACCTGGGGTACATTTCTTGTGTAAAAGGAACTTCGTTTTGATGGTGTAGTTAACTTTGGGTGTCTTATTCAACACCGGTTTTGAGGAAAATGTGAAAAAGTAAATTGAAAGGTATACTTCAAATAGACTTTTTGGATTCTAGAGATGAATAGAATACATTTTGCGTCTTCTATTCAATATCCAAACGCTGTATATAATGTTTTAGCGAATTTTTTATTTAAAAAATTACGCTAATGAACGTTGTCCATTCAAACGGAAGGACAAGTAGCAATTGAAACCGGCAAAATTAATGTTGATTATATTTCTTTCAGTAATTAATAAATTAATTTTTAATTTAGTTGAGGAATCTAGTACTTATTTTTCTATAGTTAAAATAACGGTATGAGCCGTATTAACATCTATACTTAAATAAATTTTGCCATTTAACTTAACCAGATACTTGATTAAAATGAAGTATTCGGACTTAACTACATTGTTCAGTTAATACCCTTAAACAATATATAGGACTTCACTAATTGGTTCTTTGCCTTTACTAAAATGTAGTTAAAGAAAAAAATAATAATAATAACTAAACGTGTATAGTAACGGCAGCTACCGTCATTTATGGAAACTCACTATTTAGTCTTTGTACTTAAATAAATCATATTTATTACAGCTAAATCGCACTGAACTAATATCACTTAGTTGCAACATCTACAAGACTGTTGCTGGATTGCCTAGCCAATAGATAACTGCAATGAATTTCTAATTAAACCCAATGAAGTGCCTCCTAACTACATTTAGTTAAACAAAAAAAGTCTTTTCAGTGTGTATGAGGCCTTTTATTGGTTGTCACCTGATTAGTTATCTAGGCTGTTAAGCTTCAAAAACAGTCTTATATCAACTTAATAATTATATCCCTGATAAAAAGCCTATAATGCCAACTGACAAAAATATTTTACTATTTTAATATTTACCCTGTTTACTTTTCCTTATTTATGCCGTAAGTATATAGTAAAAGTATTGTGTTTGCAAAAAAATCTGAGACCGGAATTATCCGTTTAAGGTGTTTTAAAGACCTCCTGAGTGGTTTTCTCAACGTTGTCTGTCTGTATGTGTGTGTGTGTTATCATCGTAGCTATTAGTGTATTTATGCTAGATAGTTGCAACTGTGTACAAAAATTAGACTATTACTGTATGTGTGCTATTTGGAAAATTTCTTTTTGACGTCATTAACCCGCAAAAATGTATCAGCGAAAATTTCGACAGATCAATAAACGCGAAAAAATTATGCGATCGGATTGAGATTTGTCACGCATGTGGCTATATATAAGACTAACATATTTGTCAAGTTTTATCTAATTATCAGCATTATTATTTTAATTTTTTTTTCGAATTACTTTTGTACTTTTTTTTTAAAAATTGTAAAAAATCAGAAATTGATTCAATTTAGTTTAAATTTAGTGCAAGTGTATTAAGTGACTTTAAGTTTCGTTTCAATACGACAAGTATATCCATGGTTTTTGTTGGATCATAAATGTTAAGTAGCATTGAGCGTGGTCAGTGCTGTATGGGCGACCGCTGAGAATAAAACGGATGCATTTACTCTCTGAGGACGAGTGAAGAGAGTCCGAAAACGTGTTGGAGTTTAAATTTGGCGAGTTGTTCATTCTGAGGACGAGCGAAGCGACTCCGAAGCAGAGAGGATGAGCGTAACGAATCCGATGTGATGAGGAAAACTTGCGACGATGTACCCCGTACCCGATTTTTTGTTTTCTTTTTAGAGTTATTTTTTGATCAAATTTTTTAAAGAAAATTACATTCATAAGGCCGTTAGAGGATTTGATTAAATAAACTTGGTAGAGTATTCAGTTTTACTCTTCTTCTGGTCGCACGCTTGTGTAACCATAGGATTCCAGAGTTATTCTTGTTTACTCCGTGAAGAAGGTTTTGAGTGTAATGAAGTACACTGCAGAGTAGAGAAGTGTTCTCCAGTTTATGTGCCGAACTGACGTGGCATATGTTATTACTACAGTCTATCGTTTAGTTTAAAAATCTTGACAAGTCAGTTTAGGCACCACTGATTCTTAAGAAAAAAATCCCTGCAAGAAGGGAGCGGGAAAAAACTATGTAAACAAATCAGGTTATTTTACCCGAATTTTCTTGGCGATGTTTTTTTACATTTCTTTACTGTATAGTTTTATTTTAAAATATAATTTTTTAAGATTACTTTAAAAGTAGTTTTCAAAACGATGTAATCAAAAGAAGAACCACAAACAAAGTGAACGATTGCCGGGAAGAAGGTTTTTTCCCTGCAGCGGTTATAGTGGTAGGGATTTTTTTCTGCTTATAAGTAAGAGGTTGGCAGCGGCTTCTCTGATTGGTCAATCCCCAAAATACTTATGACCTTGGGGATTTTTAAACTAAACGATAGACTGTAGAGACAGCTTATTGGTTAAAGTTTAAAAATTTAGGAACGGAGTACCTCGGAAATTATCATTACCTAAATAGATTTTAATCATTGTTAACAGAGAGCTATGATGGAGACAGACATCTTTGTATAAACCTCTCTAAATATTTTATAGCATCTGATAAGGATAATTCAGGTGAAATCCCAGTTTCGGCTTTTTAGTACAAACACAATGCTATTCCTATATTCCTGCGGTATAAATAAAGAACAATTGAAAATTAACCTAATCTCCTTTGATTATATTAATTAAATCAAATAAACAGTAAATTGGCGTAACTTATGTATTAAAGCGTTTATCATATAAAGCAAAAGACGACAAACATCGTACGAATACCCGACAATGATTAACATAATGTCATGACATTATGTCGAGTCATTAATGATGACGAATGTCGAATGATGGAACAGTTCCCAGATGTAGCATTGCATTTTGCTTGTTACATTTCCTAGGTAACTCTCGCACAATTATATTGTGTCAACTATTCATGTTTTGCAAAACTCGGTAGTATCAAATTATATAACTTACTATGACCTTAACACACTTTTGATGGAGGTTACAATCAGGTTACATAGGACCCCACGGGTCCTTCATAAGTGGTTCATGCCTCACAATTACCTCGTCTACATAGGGTGTTGACCACCGGGTTGAATCCTGAACCCCGAAATTACTCTATGTAAGAGGGCGCAAACCTCAGTTCACATACATAAATCTCCAGGATTCTACTTGGTGTCTAAAACCTCATGGAAACGAGGTACTAATAATTAGACAGGTTCTACTTACTAATAATATCTCTATGCGAGCAAAGCTAAAGTTTAAATTAATGAGTTAGTGCAACGGTTTAACCCGGTTTAATATTTTGCTATTTAGGAACTCGTTTTTAAACCTGATAAATACTTGGCATTGCGCAGTCTCACGCCCTTCGATATGGGTTTACATTTTTCTAGTCGACCGTCTGATTTCAAGGAGTGTTCACTTGTCATCAGTAATTTTAATTTCTTTAAGAAATCATGGAGGTATGCCGTTCATAAAAGCCAATAATGAAATAAGTTGGATTCGCTTTGGTAGACTTCTTGTTGAATTTATATCGGATTTTTCAGCGAAATCGAAGTAACCCTAGTTTATTGATAATAACGTTTTTAGCCTGGTCATTCGATTAAGGCCCTTATATTATTAATTTGTTAATGTATCAATATTGTGGATACAATTTAGACTTTTAACTTATGGGAAATGGATGATTAGTGTTAAGTTAACTTAAAATACTTAGCAAGTAGCTCCATCGATTTTTTTTAATAAAAATAGTTATGATTGAAAATTACCTTAACTCCTCTTCCTCAAAGTTAATATAATACATTTTTATTAGTTTACAAAATGCTTGTTTGTGTAACGAATGTCGAAGCGATTTGCTTGCTTAACAACTTGTTCGTCTTAGGAAGACTATTGACTTGTTCCTGTGTTCAATCATATCAATATGTGATAATTAATATCACTATGTGATAGTGATGGTTTATGGTAGAGGTGATAGATCTCCTAGCTAGTAGGCCATGTCGATAGACTCTTGATGGTATTTCTCTTAGATAAAAGATATTTTTCTATTTTTACGCCTAAAAGGGTAGAAATTTCGTATCTAATTCACTTGAGCTGTCACTTGATAAATAGTTCCCATGGCTTTAACTAGAACCAACTCATTTCCCACTGAATGCCCTGCTTTTCAACTAAACTCAGGTCCACCTAGAATTAGAAATCTTTTATGAGTACCTGACATCGCACTGGCTACTAAGCCAGTGTGATGCCACTGCCCTCTCAACACTAGTTCAGAGGGCAGTGAAAAAATTTCCACCCCATGCATAAAAATCTTGAGGCCTCAACCGGCATCAGTTAAGTCCGGGTTAGTCTGGGTTAGTCAACCCAGACTTACTGGGTGCCGGGGGCTCATGTGCTAAACGTTACTCTTTCAAGTAATACTGGGATATTACGATCTGTCGAATCTTATACGATATTTGAGTTTTAAACTTAACTACATCACCATAGAATTATCTGCCTTCATCCATCTCTACTGAATGACTTGAGTCAATTTTTTTTACTCTCTAATCATTATGATTTATTATGTCTTTGATAATTTCTAACTTATTCGTTTCCTGTTGATTTAGACTCGAAGAAAGCCTGCGGGCAAGAAGCAAAGGAAAGGAGAGTTGGACGATTTGAAACAAGAACTCGATATCGATCATCATAAAATTTCTGTTGAAGAACTCTACCAACGATTTGGAACACACCCTGAAACTGTGAGTGTACAATATTATTATCAGGGAGTTTATACAGCTTTTGCTCAGAAAGCTTAATATCATCGATAGGTTTGGCTGAATACAATAACTTAACTCACCTAAGTATTCAGTCCAGGGCTATTTTAAAATTTTCTAGAGATTCTGTTTTATTTTTGTAAGGAAAAAAAATTTTTAGACAATCTGATCTAGAAAACATATGGAGCTAAATATTGATAATAAAGCTCTTAATGACTGCGAACTTATTTAACTCGAAATTTTAGTCTTATATGAAAAAATTGTCCCTCGTAGATTTCATATTTCGGCAAAGAAGCATGGTATTTGCTGTTTTAATGCACTGAAATTACTTAGCCATACCCACCATTTTATACTTTACCTATTGTTAAATATGTTCCTCAATTAAATTACTCATATTAGTTAGAAATAACAATTACTGTATATTAGTTCATTTTTTCTTTGCACTCATGATACATTCATTGCTCCATGCTATACTTGAGATCTCTTAGATAGAGCATTAGTGCAATCCCACTGCCTAAACATGGATTCTTAGCTTACATGATCAAAATTGTGTTTGGATTATTAGATGGGTTATCTTGCACAAGTCAAAAATAACTTATATTTTACTCTTCGAGGTGTAAGTGACTGGATGTGAACTTGTGTTTAAAACAAGTTAGTAGATGCTTGATAATTTATTAGATTGCCTACAATGTGTTTAATTTGGAGGGACAAATTAGTCATTTATTTATTAATCAAACTTAGTGTTTAGAGTTAGTATTATTCTTGACCACATTTTGTAGTCACTCCCCTCCTTCTTGCTACTTAAAGTCATCTTAATACTATAGTTTATCATATTCTCTTAATTTAATAGTTAAACATTTCTTTAATTTGATTGCAGGGCTTAACACATGCAAAAGCCAAAGAATTACTTGAACGTGATGGTCCAAATGCCTTAACACCTCCTAAAACTACCCCAGAATGGGTTAAATTTTGTAAACAACTATTTGGAGGGTTCGCTCTGTTACTGTGGATGGGATCAATATTATGTTTCATAGCCTATTCAATTCAAGCTAGTAAAGTAGAAGAACCCTCAGATGATAATGTAAGTATTTACACCATCTAATTTTTGTATTATTAAACTTCATTTCTTGGTAAAATCTTGTCGCTGATTATTATTACCTTCTGGTCAATCAAGTTTTGTAGAAAAGTTAAATAAACTAATGTTATAGAGCTGAGACCACACTGCAGCTTAGCAATCTGATCTTGTTGGGTTGACTTTTTGAGTCAGAGAATTAATAGTTTAGTTTGGTTGTCTTAATTAAGTTATTAGAAAAATATTTCTAAGAGTTCAGTATTTTTAAATAGAATGATGCAACATATCAGAGGATGGTGCCTTTTGTCCCAATATTGAGGCATTTATTTTTTATTTTCTGATTTGACAGTTAACAATTAGACAGTTTGGAACTTTGGTCGAAATCTGTTGTTAACCTTTAGATCTAAAGTATCAGGATAGTATTTCAGAGCTTTGGATCTAAATAGATCATCTGTATCGATTGATATAATCAATATAGGGTATTGAAATAATCGATTTATCCAGTAAAGAAGGACTCCACCAAGTCCTTTATAGTAGACTTATAAGGAATGTATCTCACTTTCGGTAGACCATAAACAGTTCTACTTGAATGGTACCTAATGATTTGAAGTGGAGTGATACAAGTTGTGTCATTGTTGTTATTATAATGTTTACTCCTTTATAGAATCAATATTGTATGACTAATTCTGTTCTATATTTTCCAGTTATTTTTAGGTCTTGTCTTAGCAGCTGTTGTAATTGTTACTGGTATATTTTCATACTATCAAGAAAGCAAAAGCTCAAGGATTATGGAATCATTCAAAAACATGGTTCCTCAGGTAATTCTTTATTCCTTATAAAATGTATAATTTTAAAATGAATGGTTTATATCAAAACAGACTATTATATCTTTTTTACTGTATAAAGAAGTTTTAAGTTATCTTTTCAATATGGTGTATTATGACTAAAGAGACTCATATATACTGGGAGGACTCTAAGTTTAACACTTGGAAGGAGTTAGGACATGTGGTGTTCTTCCATGGTACCACTGTAGGATTGAGTTATTGAAAGTTAAACTTTGTGAAGGACTATTTTAAATGGAACCACTTTAATTAAAGACAACATGCCCAATACAATTATTACACAAACAATTTTTTCGCTTAAATATTTGTAGAAGAATAAATATATTAAAAATAATGTTAGTGTACCTAAAAATAGTGTTAGTTATGTGTAGTGTAGTAAAGGTTAGTTAGTTAATTTAACCTAACCAAGTAGACATTAATAAAGACTGGTTTTACTTAAGTCCAGTTCCTAGCTATATTTATCTTATATTTATATTTTCCATATCATAGGATCCTTTCATTTGAATATAAATTCTAAATTTTATTTAACCTAATAAATATTTTTTGATTTCAGTTTGCTACTGTGCTTAGACAAGGCGAAAAGCTTACATTGAAAGCAGAAGACATTGTATTGGGTGATGTTGTTGAAGTCAAATTTGGCGACAGAATCCCTGCTGATATTAGAATAATAGAAGCAAGAGGGTTCAAAGTAGATAACTCATCTCTCACTGGTGAATCTGAACCTCAGAGCAGGGGTGTTGACTTCACCAATGATAACCCATTGGAAACTAAGAATCTGGCCTTCTTCTCTACAAATGCTGTTGAAGGTAATATATATTGTTAGGATTATGAGAGAAGGTTGGATTCATCAATACAGAAGGCGTTCCTTGTCCAACTTATGTCGTTCTTTTATTTAAATCTATAATTTTTGGTCTCCTGATTGGCAACTTTGAATCATGATACATGCAATAATATAAAAACCTGTTGCTCATCCAGGAATCAGTAATTTTTTTCAGTGATAGATGCTGTATGATATTACCAACTGGTCTTCAACGTTACTAATGCATCTTATTATCCCCTCGCCATTAAGTGTTTCAACTTACCTTTTCGCACCTTTCCTTTCAAGTCTAGCTGTTTATTGAAAGAGTTAAATAGGATAGGGAATAAGGAACTATGATTGGTTGTAAGTTGGATTTAGTTGGTAAGTTGAGGTAGTACGCTTTGAGCTGTAGGCTTATTGTATTACTTTACACTGCTGTATTAAAACTTGTACTTCATAAAATTTTATCATTTGTCTACAGGCACAGCTAAAGGAGTTGTAATCAGCTGTGGTGACAACACTGTGATGGGTCGTATCGCAGGTTTAGCTTCAGGTCTCGACACCGGTGAAACTCCTATTGCCAAAGAAATCCACCATTTCATCCACATCATTACTGGATTTGCTGTTTTCCTTGGAATTTCATTCTTCATCATTGCCATTTCACTTAACTATGACTGGCTAGATGCTGTTATCTTCCTAATTGGTATCATTGTAGCTAATGTACCTGAAGGTCTGCTCGCTACTGTCACTGTGTGCTTAACCCTCACAGCAAAGAGGATGGCCTCCAAGCACTGCTTGGTCAAGAATCTGGAAGCTGTGGAAACCCTTGGATCCACTTCAACCATCTGCTCAGATAAGACTGGTACTCTTACACAGAACAGGATGACAGTCGCTCACATGTGGTTTGATAATCAGATCATTGAAGCTGATACCACTGAAGATCAGTCTGGTAAGTAACTTCTACCCTTATTTAATTATATATTTATTGTATGAGTGGCAAATGGTAGATTCATCTTATTCAAAGTAACGTCTTAATTCTAAACTATTAGCATCATTAATATCAAAAGATCGCAACATATATTTTAACATTACTTAAAGTGACATTGTAAAAAAGCAACTCTGTTAAACCATCCCAGTACCATTCTCTACCTCCTTAACTATACAGAACATAGAAATAATATTTTATCTATTGTTACTAGGTGTGCAATATGACAGGACCAGCCCAGGATTCAAAGCCTTGGCTAGGATTGCTACACTGTGCAACAGAGCTGAGTTTAAAGGTGGTCAGGAAGGTGTTCCAATTTTGAAGAAGTAAGAAATTCCTCTATACTATACTATACTATACTACTACTTATATTCTGTACTATTGCTTAAATGCTATTCTTCTAATACTTAAAGATTATATTAGCCTGCCAAGGTTACTTGTAGTTGTTAAAATTTTCATTGAACTAAGAAACATTTAAATTTAAGAGTTGATTGAGTATTACGATTTTCTTATCCCTTCTTCCACTTTTTTGAATTCTTGTCAATTAATGTGGTTTTATCTTTCAGAGAAGTTAATGGTGATGCATCAGAGGCTGCTCTCCTTAAATGTATGGAACTCGCTCTTGGAGATGTCTTGTCAATAAGACGTCGCAATAGGAAAGTTTGTGAAGTTCCATTTAACTCCACCAACAAATACCAGGTAATAAAAAGCCTAAATATTTTTAGTGATTCTACTGTGAGTAAATTAAATTATTAAATCCTAAAGTGATACTTCTTTACTAAGCCTCGAAAGGTGAAGCTCAAGTAATTATATTTTGGAAAAACTACCTAGAACAGAATTTTTTAGAGGGTCACTTCTATCAGCTTAGAGAGAAACACTTTTTGGTACTTGAAAAATCCTAATTGCTAAGTCCTCAAAAAAGTTGAAACTGCTTGTGAAAAACTGGGACCTTACTAAATTCAATCGTGTAGTACACAAGGGACCTTTCCGTATTTCATGATTTATTTTATTTAGTGCTCTTTTACTTAATGTCAGTTAGAATTCTAGGAAGAGTTATTTTTTGACGGGATACAGATTCCTACATTTCAATAAACCCAACCAACTAAATTTTATTCTGTTAAATATTATGTTATATAATTTACCCTTATTTCTAGAGGTCTTCTATTTAAAGAACGTAATATTATCCTAGTTTAATTAATAAGAATAAGGACTTGTTTATTATTAAAGGGAATTCTCATGAGAAAGTAATACTTATTTGTTTTGTATAAGGCAGGGATGTCTAGCCTAGTGTATTGTATTAATACTGCTTACCTTTTTGTGACTGCTATTATCTCAGGGATTCTTATTTAGAGAGTTTGAATCGCTCCAAACAGTTGCCTTTCAACCCCCTCATAATAATTTATTTATTTTTGATTATAATTTCTTTTATAGGTATCCATCCATGAGACTGACGACCCTAATGATCCAAGGCATTTAATGGTGATGAAGGGAGCTCCTGAAAGAATCCTAGATCGTTGCTCCACTATCTTCATTGGAGGCAAAGAAAAGCTATTGGACGAAGAAATGAAAGAAGCCTTTAACAATGCCTATCTAGAGCTTGGAGGATTGGGTGAAAGAGTACTTGGTCAGTATTTCTTTTCAATTAATTTGGATAAATTTATTGTTCTAAACTAAATTTTGAGCTCAGTATATTCAAACTTAATTTGACAGCATTATTAAATACTTGGGGTTTCATTTTCTATTGTACATTACTATACTATCTCTTTCTGTACAGTCATGGTAATTTTTTTCTTTATTTACCATATTAGATTTGTTTTTGATAGAAAACAAAAAGGTAGAAGAAAAACCTAAGTTACTTCTTTAGATAAGTTACTGCCCGATAGTTTGATGAAGGATGTATTGACTTAATCTTCATAAATGATGTTGTGTATAACTTAATGAATTATTGCTTAACATAATTAATTTGCTCTCTTGATAATCAGTTACTGACTATGGAAGTCACGGTGGTGGAGCAATGGGAAGATGCTCTTAGGGGAGTGGTGGTGCGTTTCCTAGCAATAAGGAAAAAACTATTATCGCAAACCAAGGCGGGTGTTACTTTATAGAGGACTGTATAAGCGGAAAATAAACTAATAAAATAATATAAGATATAGAATGTCATAAATAAAATAATTAAAACCAGAATAATGTTGAAGTTGGTTCCTGATTTCTGTGGTGATGAGGAAGAGAGCACCGGTGCCTCGGTGACATCCTTGCTGCATAAAAGGTAGAACTGGGTTTTCGGGTGTCTTTAGATCGATAATAACAAAAATAACAAATGTAGGCGGTAGAACCCGGTTTCACGTTCGAAAAACCAGTTTAGGTTTAAGTAGCGGATTAGTTAGCGGTTGCGTTAGCACAAAGCATAGCAGCGAGACGGAATAGGTAACTAACTAAAAATATAAGTATAATTGCGCACTGGGCGGCGCTAGTAGTAACCTGAAGGCGGGAAACATCTTTAAGATTATATCAGGCAAAAATATAGAAATAAATAATAATCGTATAAAGATAATTAATAAAAAATAAACAAAATCATACATAAAATCCTCCAGGGAGTATCTATCTACAAAAGTGCTGAAATAAATCATGTATATATTAGAAGAAAGATCGTAGATATTACATAAGAACCTTATGTTCAATGCTTGTTTAACCATGTATGAGACAGTAATGCCACAGTAATGAGACAGTAAGATGTAAGAGACAGTAATGCCACAAAGGTAATAGCTATTAACCCATGAATCATTCTAGAATCTATATTATCTTTTTACAGTTATCTTCATTTAAATCCTTTTGTTATAGGTTTCTGTGATTTAATGCTTCCATCTGACAAGTTTCCACTTGGATTTAAATTCGACTGTGATGATCCAAATTTCCCATTGAGTGGTATGAGGTTTGTTGGTCTCATGTCCATGATTGATCCTCCAAGAGCAGCTGTGCCTGATGCTGTAGCAAAATGCAGGTCTGCTGGTATTAGAGTAATTATGGTTACTGGTGATCACCCTATCACTGCCAAGGCTATTGCCAAATCTGTAGGAATCATCTCAGAAGGTAATATTTCAGTTCTTTATTTTTTTTCTTTAAAAAAAATAGTCTTTAAATAAAGAGTCTAGAGGATAGAAGGATGTCAGATAAAAATTTGTAGTTGTTTTTTCTGTTAAAAAATGTGATTTTCTAAGACCCACATTAAAATTTGGTTTTCTTCAAAAAGGTTCCAATTTTAATTTTAAAAAATCCTGTGATAAACTTAAAACAAAATATTATATACATTGACCTCTATTAGTTTCTCATTAGTTAATATATGTTTTTTTCACCTGTAAATCAAATCAATGAGTCTCCTTTTTCTTCTAGATTGCAGACCATCTTAAGTCGTTTAAAATAGAAGAAGGTGATAGATGAGTCTTTCAAATTAAATATTAAAGACAGACTCTTAAAAGAGTTTGTTTAGAAATTAGTAAAGTGAAATCTCACAGTTTTTTTACTGTTATCATTTTTATGTCAACTGACTCATCTATCAAAGTAGCATGTAAATAGCTTTATTACTCCTAACTTATTTTATAATTTTGTGATTTGAGTTTGTATTTTTACATGTTTTACAATAAAATTGTTTAAAGAAATAAACATATACTTACCTGGAAATGATATTTATAGGAAATGAAACTGTTGAGGATATTGCTCAAAGGCTTAATATTCCAGTATCAGAAGTTAATCCTAGAGAAGCCAAGGCTGCTGTAGTTCATGGTTCTGAACTTCGAGACACTACTCCTGAACAATTGGATGAAATATTGAGGTATGTATTTCTAATTATATACTTTTATTGATGACCTTTTTGATAGTCAAAGAGACTAAAACTATTAGAGGGGGGATACAACAGCTCTTATCATTCCTTGGGTAGCTAGGTGCCCTAACGGTACATAGGTGACGTCATTTTTTTTATTTTTCCTAATAATTACAATTTCACGTAAATATTACATTTTTTCGACTATTCTGTTTTAAATCAAGTAAAATGAATTTAAAATAAGTTTTAATTATTATCTATTGCCTGCATGTATTCTTTAATTGTTAGTTTTGAATAAAGTGGTTTAATGTGGCATCACTGAAAAATGTCCGCCGTTAGTAGAATGCATGCTACATAGGGTTCCGAATTTTGGCGGTAAAAACTATTTAGTGCATACCAGTGGTAAAAAGTGGTAAATAACGGTATAAAGTGGTAAAAATTCTTAAAACCTTAAATATTTACTTAATCAGCAGAAATAGCAAAAGTATCAATTTAATAACTGTTCAGAAAGACTTTTATCCAGGGCCCTGTTTCTAACACTGAATGGAATCATGTAATGATGGAATATTGGTTGGAAAGCGAGATTCCAAGATCAAATTCTCAACATCAAAAATGTGTTTCTAAAAATAGTCGGAATGAATTGGTTGAAATCTATTCACAAATTAAAACAAAGCTATAATTGTAGCTATTTTTTCTGGATACTTTATTTGAATAATTAATCTAAATTAATTTAATAAAATAAATTAAATAGTACTTGGAAGATATAACTGAAAGGGTGGAAAAAACTAACTTAACGAATAACGAAACAAAAACAAGATAACGAATAACAAAAATACACAGATTTTGGGATGCAAATATGTAAAACACAGAAATCACTAGCTTCTTTATCTTCTTAACTTTAAAAATTAATATGACTGACAAAACCTTTCTTTATGTTACTTTGTTGGTTTAGAATGAACCTTAACCTTTTTTTTGTTTTTCTTAAACTTTTTTACTTTTTACCACTTTTTACCATTTTTACCACTAAACCAATAAAGTGCATACTGTTATTTACCAATTTTTACCACTGGTTTTTACCAGGTGGTAAATACCAGTTGGAACCCTAAGCTACAATAGAAGTTGTAGAGGGTAGGGGAGTATCTATTCTTTCTCTAGGGAGACTATAGTAGGGGTAAGTACAGTTACGGCTCCTATGGAAACTGTCTCACTTCCAGACCCCTTATCACTGTGTTAATCGGGTCCTGTACTCCCTCTAATAGTTTTAGTCTCTTTGTTGATAGTGAATCTTTGTAAGTTTTTAGTTGAACTTACAAGGTTTTACTATTAGGCTATCAATATCGAATTATCACATTTTGATTGTATTACTTTAAATATCTATCTGAGATAGAGTGTAAACAAAATTGTGACATACATGATGGTTTATACCTTATCTTATCACACAGTGTCAGGTTGCTTTATTATTTTCAGGTACCACACTGAGATAGTATTTGCTAGGACTTCCCCTCAACAGAAGCTGATCATTGTAGAAGGTTGTCAGAGAATGGGAGCCATTGTAGCTGTAACAGGAGATGGTGTCAATGACTCTCCTGCTCTGAAGAAAGCTGATATTGGTTTGTTATTTTATGCATAAGTTTTTAGTTTCTCAATTAGCTAACCAAGTTGAACATCTTTCTTCAGTATATACTAACTTAGGTTTGCGAAGTATTATAGCGTTGTTTTCAGAAATTCACTGTAGGAGTTTAAGGAAAATGGATGGTAAACATATTTTTCTTGCAATTTAATTTGTTGCTTTGCCTAAAAATAGTAAGACATTTATACTAGGGACCTAAGTTGTATAAAAACCTGTGATACAGAAAACTACCTATACTACTTTGAATATTCAATTCCTAACTATATTGTGCCAGAAAACACTAAAAATTGTGTTTATTTTGTGTGTTGTATTAGTTAACATTTCTGCTTCAGTGACTTTTCATATCAACATTAATACATTAGGATTTAAATAATTTATTATATAATGTTAGTAAGCGCCGGGATTTCATATTGTCTCCATCCAAGTGTTAGATATTAGTTTATTTCAAATTAACTATTTCATGTAGTCTAGGTAATTATTATTGTAGTCTAACGTTAAATGTTCTTTTATTAAATTTACATTGTACATTTGATATTCAAACTCGTTAATATTAAACATGAAGTTCTTTTCTTTATGTTTTAATGCTATAAATACGTGTTCTTATATTTTGTTTGTATAAAATTAAAAAAAAAATTGTAAATTTTATTAGCTATCGTACACAATTATTATTTTTTTAGTATTGTCATGGAAATTTCATATAAGAATCTTAATATTTCAGGTGTTGCTATGGGTATAGCAGGTTCAGATGTATCCAAACAAGCAGCTGACATGATTCTATTGGATGACAACTTTGCTTCCATTGTAACTGGAGTAGAGGAAGGAAGATTGATTTTTGACAATCTCAAGAAGTCTATTGCTTACACCCTAACATCAAATATCCCTGAAATTTCTCCTTTCTTAGCATTTATTGTATTAGATATCCCTCTTCCTTTGGGAACAGTCACTATCCTTTGCATTGATTTAGGAACTGACATGGTAAGATTTCACTTCATAAAATCTTTTCTTCTTAGTTTTTCTGATTCTTCCCTTTTGAACTCTTATCAGATACTCTCTTTTTCATGTTTAGTTTTTCATGACCATGGGTAACCAATTATTTCAAGAATCTATTTAAATATCTAGTTTTAAAGCTAAGAAAGTCTTTAGTTACTACCATTTTACTGAAAGTATAGGTGATTAACTTTATCACCACTCTTGTACCACATGCATGAAGTTAAATAGCTCACATAAAAATTAATATAAGTATTCAATTATATAGCTTTTTTATGCCAATTGGCTTGCACCAACAAAATGGTACAGTAATTAAGATCTTACATTCATATAATGATATGGAGGCAGTTAATTTTTCCCTAATAAAATGTTAATAAAGTTCAATCCTGGGAGGTAAATTATAAAAGTACTATAATAATAGACCATTATGTAAGGGGGGTAGGTCACTGATGTACAATATCTATTTATCTACCCTACTATTCTACTTTATATTTTTAAACATTGATAATATTGTTTCCTGAAACTGGGCCTTTTATTGAACAGTTAACCTTCAACTTTCTAAATTAATATATTTTTGCAGGTTTATAATAAACCTTTAAACAAAAAAAACATGCTTACACGTCTAGTTGAAGATGAAATGTACAAAAGAAATGTTTTTTGGATTGAATTTGATTTATTATCTTATGAAGTGGAAGACTCCGTTTTGTTTCAATATGTGTTATTCTGTATATTGTCAGTACAATCTAACCTTTTCTTTAGATTGACCATCATGACTCAACCTTTTTCATGAATTATTTAGAATTGAGATTAACTGTTCAAACCTGTTTGTTATAATAATTTTGTAATTTCTTTTTTACATTTTTTATTATTTATTTTTAAGTTATATGTATATTTTTTTATTTATTTTATAAATTTTATTATTTGTTTATTTGTAATTTATCTCTTTTTTGAACCAAGTTTTAAACTAAATTTTCAGCTTAGAAAATTCTAGAAAAAAATGATAATTTAAAATACCTTTTTCATAATACAGGGTTAGTTTTTGGTAGTCTGATCTCATTCCATTTTAAAATTTAATGTAGATGCAGATGAGATAGAAGCTTTATAAATTTATGATAGTTTTTTTAAAAGTCATGATAGGATTTTATTTATCAATATTATAGTGTAAACTACTGATACCACGTGGCTTTGGCTGGCAGTATGTTGTGGACGACTTGATATGGATTATTTTTATATTAATAGTAAAGTTCACTGAAGTGAAGCTGTCAATGCATGTCATTTATTACCTCATTTAAATATTTAAATATCACTGTATTACTTACGTGTAATAATATTTAAGTAATATCTTGTAAAGATCTTGAGAATATCCCAACATCTTTAGAGTTATGCATTTCATATCCTCTGTAATGATGTGTACTGTGAATTACCATTTTTCAGTATACATTAGTGCATTAAGTAGTATGATTGAATTCTTTAAATAATTTTCTAGTGAATGCTACAAAAAATAATATAAAAGCTGAATAAGTTTATCAACCTCTAAAATATTTTTATTCATAAATATTTTAATTAGTTTAAACAATGAACAAAAATAAAGATACAACAGAACTTTGTTATAATCTCGTGTCAGTTTTAGCCTCAGCATTTTAAAATTTGGCTGGCAAAAATTATTTGTATTATTTATTTTAAACATAGAAGCCTACAGTCAAAATATTTGTCAAGTGTTAGGTTCACAACAATTTATGCCAACAGCCTAGGAATGTAGTTAGTAGTGTACCTATCAAACAATCAGAAACTTCGATACATCATTTTTATTTTTTACCTTTTTTGCCTTATCATTCCATATATAAATCCTTTATGCCATTTTTACATACTAGCTTATAATCATAATCACTTAGGCGCCACATTTATGCCTGCTTACTGATTTAGTTATTTAGCTGTTTTATTTCCCTTTTTGAATTAATTTTGTTTGTTTTATTTGATCATTTTAGTTCAGTACTTTAATTTGTTAATGATATTAATTAGGCCACTATTTGATTTAAGATATTTTTATATTATTTTTTGTTTACTTAATGTTTACATCTAAGGTTAAGAGAAGGGATGGTACGGTTTCATCCACAGTGTGCTTTAAATAAGCATGTTAATTTCATTTTAAATTCTAATTTATTTTTTCTTTTATTTATAATTTTATCATTTATTTAATAAAAATTCTTATTTTAAATTTAATTAAACATTAAATTTTATGAAAATATTAGAAAACTAGTTGATGCTTTACAGTTATTACTTTGCATCAAGTAGAATGTAATTGATCTATTGTAGTTATGTAAGTGTTATTGACCTAATTATTGATTTTATATTTAAGCTTTTGTTGCACACTGCCGTTTCATCTCTCCTCATACCTGCACTTTATGCTTTATCTACTTTTATTATTTGTTAGTCGGTGTATTTTATGATACTTAGACTTAGTTGCATATATTTATTAGATTAGTATTTTTTATTTTCTTTTATTATTTTAAAGATTTGATGTTATATGTTGTATGGTTTCACCTTGTTTTACACCGTTTCTAAATCAGGTACCTGCTATATCCCTGGCGTACGAAGAGGCGGAAAGTGACATTATGAAGAGACAGCCACGAAACCCTTTCACAGATAAACTAGTCAACGAAAGGTAATTTAGTGTTCAAAATATCTTTATAACAGGTTCCGTGCCGCAACTCGATGCCTTTTTATTCTTTTATACTTCCTAGGATTTTGCCGTCTATCTTTGTAGATATAGTTACTGGCTGTGAGGTGAGTACTTTGTAGCTTGGCTTTAGTTGTATTGTCTCTGACTTGTTGCATGGCCACTATGTTTATTTTGCTAACTCATCTGATCCAAATACCTATTCGAGTCCAGACTAACCTTTCAGCATTTTCACCGCTATTTTATTAAACTGGTGTTTTGGAGCATGCCACTAAACCAGCAGGTACACTACATCGCATTCCCTCTGATACTAACCAACTTCCAATTACTAAGCAAACAATTAATATTTTATAAATAATTTTATTCTTTCTCATGATGCATGAGTTTCTCAAATTATATTGCGTCTAGGTATAAAATCTTTTGACTATAAAATCCACCATTTCACCTCTTAATTCGATGCTCTTATATTTAACTAACAATTATATTATTATTTTTTCTACTTTATTTTAAATTTTGTTTATTTTTCTTTCTCGATTGGTTGCTTCCTTTTTTTAGTTTTAATTTAGTTATTTTTTTATTCTTTTTCAAATTTTATATTTTCCATTTATTTTTAATTTATTTATTCTTAATCTCAGATACATTTTTTCTCTTTTTCTTATTCTTATTTGATTTAGCGGGTTTCAACTTATCCACCCTATTGATTGCCTATAAGTTGAGACCTCGCACCTGACTAGATTACTAACTTTTTCTGTCTATGCTAATGCTACAAAGATGCCAGCTATCTCATTGGCGTACGAGGCACCAGAATCGGATATTATGAAACGCCAGCCCAGAGACCCTTACAGGGATAAGCTGGTTAACCACAGGTGGGTCTCTACCGACCATTTACTCTTTCTTCCTTCCTCCTGTCATCAACATAAACCAATTCACCTTACAATCATCGACTCAACTCTTTTTTATTGTATTTCATATTTTATTACTTTATTTAAAATGAAAACTAACAGACGTTATTTTTGCTGTATTTGAATGATGAATTGAATTGTTCCTATAAACATTATTCTTATTGATAGACCCTATTTCGAATTTGTCATACCCAATACTTATCTTTGAATCTTTTTCTTTTCTCTTTCTGTTATTATTTCTTGGTTGTGATCTGAACAATTTACACATACAAACAAGTTACTTGCTTACAAGGTTACTCATCTTTGTCTATTCATCTATAAGTTTAGTTATTACCTTTGACCTGTATTTTGAGAATACTGGGGTTTGACTTACTATGTTGATGACAGCTGGAGGATAGGAGTCAAGGTGATCTTTTTAGCTTTTCACATCAATTTAACTTTTAATGTTTAGCTTTTTCTTTTTAAGATATTTTCTGTGTATTTTCTTAGATCTTTCTATGATTCCCAACTCCATAACTTTTAATACCTCTGTAGGACTTATGATTTATTTTTATTTTTACTGTTGAAACTAACAGCTTTTGTGTTTGGCTCGATATTAAATGTTTATATGCCTTTTCGTATTCATTTAATTGTCTTTTTTAATTACATTGAAATTGGCTTGATTAAAGATTGGATATTTTATGTTGTTCACCAACTATTCAGCTTGAAATAAAAAATATAAATAGGATTATATTTGGTGTTTTAATTTGAAAGAAAGGAACAAAATGAATGCTTGTCGAAATTGAGTCATTTTGATTGTGTTTTTCTTGAGATGCCAATTTATTATTTTCGATACTAACCCCTATTAATATATTCCAATTGCACATCCACAGTCAATAGTAATGTTACTAATAATTCCCTGAAATATTTCTTGATGTGAAACTAGTAAGAATTGTATTCCTCTTTAAACTTTTGCATTGTTAGACATAATACTAAGGTTCAGTTTTACAAAATTTGGTTAAAATTTGGTGCATGGGATCTAGGAAATGTCTTGTTAGGTTTCCTTGAGCATGTATGGACTATCAAAGGTTTGATATTACCTCTCCATCTGCTGGGTAAGTTTGGTAACAATTGTTCTTTTTTTATTACATTTCCTCATTTTTACCCCATTTTGCTTTATTACCAATCAAAATTATAAAAGTCTACTTTCAAATACATGAAACCTAAACGTCTCTAAATATTTTTTGGTCAAATACTTGCTCAATGTAGTTTTTACTACGCAAATTTCCTAATGATGTTAATTATAAGAAAACTGTATAAACCTATACAAGATTGGATTAAAAGGTATAAAATGAGTGTTGTAGATTAAATACGTCCATAATATAGGTTCTTTCACTTTGAATCCAAAAAAAATTTATTAAATTTAAATTATAAATTTTGTATTTCAGTTGCAGTATGTTCTTTTATTATAATAATATAATAATAATATCCGTTTATTTAAATAAATACACACAATCATTTAAAAAAATACAACATAAATATGTAATAAATTACATGAATATTTATTTAAATCAGCATAAAGCTGAGGATTTTTAACTTTAATTTTTATATTCACGTTTTACTTTTTATTTTTTATTTTTTTTTATTTTTTAAACTTCTTAAAACTTAAATTTAATACCAAATAAACATATTATTTAAAAAAACATAAAAAAGCCATTCTTATAATAAATACATACATATTGTTCTTTATTATTATATCAAGGTTATACAACATGCTATCTCTGTTATAACATTAAAGATTATTGAAAACAATTCTTGTTAAAAAAAAATATATTTAGGTTGTCTCTAATAAGCACAAATTATTTATGTCTTCAGAATTGTCTCTTATTGATGTACTTTTTTTTTGAAAATTGTTTGTGTACACTTTGACCTAGGATTTTTAATTTCTAATAATTATCATTTTAAAGATAGAATTATCATGTCTGCTGTTTAATGGTATGTATGCCCTATATTGACTGGGTTGGCAAGGCTTGTTTTTCATAAAGATGTTTAGGTTTCATAACTTACAGTAGCTTAATGCGGCTTTATTTATTTTATTATCTTAAAAATGTTTTGTAAAAGTTATTCATATAATTTCAAATGAAAATATTTTATTTGATTTTATGCTGCGATTCTTATTCATGAAGCCACTTTTCAACTTAAGAGTGCAATTTCTGAATTCCACCAAATGTTTGTTATAGTGCAGTACACCCAAAATATTTATTTCTTATAATTTTTTCCAAATTTCTAAGGGCAAAATACAAACCCGTGTTGCTTTTCTACTTTTTTTAAAGTTTATATTCTCCTTCTTTATTTTTTTAATTTAATATTGTCTGACATTAATTTTTTCATTTGTAATTTTGTTCATTCCTTTGAATTATATATTGTCTATAAGTTGAATCTTCAAAGTATTTTATTGTATTGTCTTTTTAACCTAGTAGAAGGAAGAGATTTACTGGAGGATGGAAGTAGCCAATATAATTGTATTGCTACCTGATGTGCTCATAATAAGCTGATTTGCTAACCACATATATTACACTATTTATGTCAAAATAAAGACATATTATTATGGATTTATATATTAAGTTAAAATTAAGTTTTCTAATTATGCTAAATGTTATAAATATTAAAAAATGAATCACTTCTGTACCTCTTTAATTGTTTTAATATTTTCGTACTTAAATTTTTTTTATAAAAGTTCAGATTCAAGTGTATAAATCTCTCATGGCATTTATACTTACGTCTTTTGGTACATTTTCAGAGGGTGTTTGAAACCTAAAAAAGGACATTGTGAAATAAAAAATAATTTAAACTAATTACTTCTAAGTTTATGTTCATCATGTTTATAAAGCAAATATATGTAGTCGCTGATTTTTCTTTTAACAAATTTCATCCAGATCAAATTTTCATGTTGCTTTTAATGTTATTGAATCCTAACATTGTTTCAACTTATGTGTGGCTATTCATACAAATTATACCCCTTTGCCATAAATAATACTTGTTGTTTTCTCTTTAGGTTGATTTCAATGGCTTATGGCCAGATTGGTATGATTCAAGCCGCAGCTGGTTTCTTTGTCTACTTTGTTATTATGGCTGAAAATGGATTCTTACCCATGAAACTCTTCAATATCAGAAAGCAGTGGGATTCAAAAGCTGTAAATGATTTGACTGACTCTTATGGACAGGAATGGGTTAGTGCCTTTGTAAACTGAAATATATCTTAGAATTTTTATTTTCCTGAACAAACTATTTGAGGTTTGCTTACTCTATGTTGTCGTTAGATATTTTAATACAGGGGGCCATTTTGTCTTACAGGATTTAAATTTTTGAAATCTTATTACTCATGATTGTTTTTTAATCAGTAGCTGATAAAGAGGTCTTACTGACTCATGAATAATAAATAAATAAATAACAATTTATTGCAAATTACACAAATAAATAAACTATCACAAATATAAATTATTACTGTTATAACATTACATGCATTATTTTTCCACTATTTTGTCTTAAATAAGTAAAATTAATTTAAAATAAGTTGTAATTATTATCTGTCACTTATATTCTTAAATTAACTGAGTTCTATAAAGTGATTTAATGTGACGTCGATGTAAAAAAATGTGCTCCAATAGGGGTTGTAGAGGGATTAGCAGTCTTTAATCTCTCTCTAGTAGGTGGTAGGTTAACTCCAACCTTACTAAGATACCTATTCCTAATGTTAATGATACTTTGTGCTATTATTCAGACTTACAGGGACAGAAAGGCTCTAGAATATACCTGTCACACTGCCTTCTTCGTTTCCATTGTTGTTGTACAGTGGGCTGATCTGATCATCTGTAAAACAAGGAGGAATTCTATCTTCAACCAGGGAATGAGGTAATACATTTAATTTTTATTAGACTTAGTATTTTGTCAATATAAAATTTAACTTTGTTTTTAAATAAAAAGATAGTTAAAAGTTACAGGAAAATTGCATTCAGTCAAATTTATTATGACTATTCTGTAAAATATAATAATTCCTTTATTTTTAATTACTTTAAAAATGATTAACAGAGGAGATCTATGCCATAGCTTATTATGTTTAAAAGCATTAATATAAATTTCCATGACTTACTTTTCTTCGAATTATGAAATAAGCAGAGTATTTCTCAATAGTAGAATGTCATATTTAACACAATATCATGAGCAAACAGGTTGGTTTCTAGATCGAGTCTAATGTGAATTTGACACAGACTGTCAAATATCAATTACATGTCATGATGTATAAATGAATGCCTCCTTGCATTGCCATTTGATTGTGTATCAGTATCTACAACAGGTTTTCTAAGAAGAATCTTCTAGTTTAGGATATCTTCTTTTCTGTACAGACTACAGACTTAAAAGATTCCAAGCTCTTAGTAGGACATCAAGTTTTTTGAGAATGTTGACTCATACAAAGAATCATGTTATTTATGTAGAATAATTATCTCCTGGAAGTAGTGAAGAGGGACCAAGATTCTCTTGTTAAAATACTTGATATTTTGTTCCTTACTATGACCACTGTTTTTTTTTTTTTTTAAGAATAAATATATTTTTTTTAATTTTATTCCTATGACTACTATATTGTTTCTATTCATGCTGTTAAATCTTTGTTTAGGAACTGGGCCTTGAATTTCGGTTTAGTTTTTGAGACAGCTCTTGCTGCATTCTTGTCCTACACTCCTGGAATGGACAAGGGTTTGAGAATGTATCCTCTCAAGTGAGTTAATATTATCCTTTGTGTATTATATTAATTCTATTATTAGTTAGTCACCAGATGTTGACTTAAACGCCAATGCCCTGGGATATTTTAAGTGATAACGCTCTATGAAGTATAAATATTACAAAAACATTCTAGCAGTTTCCCCTCGCTGTCTTCCTATGAACCAGCAGGAACTGACATACTTACCATGTTTGTTTCTTTAATATTTATTGAAGTGATTGTTGGTGAAGGTTGCAAGCACTATATAGAACACCTATTAAAATTATCAGTTAAGAGGACCACCACTGGGTGGATTCGTCTGCCCTGTTCTTGTCTGTTTGAGTTCCTAAGTTACTCATTTTAATTAAATAATTTATTTTTAATTATAAGGGTTTACTATCACTATAAGAAGAAACGCCTGTACACAAAATTTGTATTTATTTATTTTGGTTATAATCGGTATTATTTTGTAAATTGATCTTTGATCATCAAGTTTTTTTTTTTTTTTTTTTAATAGTTTATTGAAAAAAAATGTAATTAAAAAATTATTACAAATTATAAAAAATACATATTCAGCAAAAAAATAATTCAATTTAGACAAAAAAACTGTAACTATATTCTTCACCAAAAAAGCCATAGCTTGACTTGGCGAAGGAGTTGTATAGAAGTTAATAGATTAAAAATAAGAAAAATAGATTAAGAAATAAGAAATATAAAAGAAAATATCCTGTTAACAAAAATAAATAGAAATTTAAAATAAGTAGTTACTTACAAGAAAAAAATAAATAAATAAAATTATATTAAGAGAAATTACTTAGAGAAAAAGAAAATTATTACAGTTGCAGCTATTAGTAATACATCATCTTATAATTTTATTAAGAGTTGTAAAATAATTTATAAATGAAGAATGATAAATAAAAAATGAGAAAGATTATTGGTTTTTATTATTAGTTCTATCACATAAGTAATAGAACTAATAATCTTTGATGTTGTTCTGCTTTTAAACTAGATTAAAATAATGATGATAATAATAATAAAATTAATTAAGAAGAGTCTTCATTAAAATATCTTTTTAGTTCAGTTTTGAATTTTTTAATATCTGTAACAACTCTTAATTCCTTAGGTAAGGAATTAATGAGATCTGTACCCCTATAGATAAAAGATTTTTGCCCAAAAGCAGTTTTCATTTTTGGAACTAAATATTTTAGTTGGTCTGTGGATCTAGTTTGAATGGATGTTTGTATGTTGGAAGTGGATCATGGTCAATTTTTTTAATAAAATATTCTTATCCTTATATAGCTGAAAATTGCTTTATAATTTATTAATTTCAATAAATTTTGGACTTTAAAATCTTTAAATAAACATAAGCAAAATCTTTAAATAAACAGTTCATAAGCATGTCTTGTTTTTAATGATCTGTGACAAAATAGTGATAGAGCTACTTGAAGAATTCTAAAAATGATATGGGTAGCACTGCCCTAAGAGTTAAATTCTAAGGTTATCTTGCTGCCTGCTTTCTGTCTTTCTGTCGGTGCGTCTTACCTAATGCCCAAGTTGAAAGAGAAACAAGTGTTTCTTGTCGCTCCAATCTTCTGCTTGAACTTAACCCTTATAAGCTACTTTCTGATTATAATTTAATATTAAAACAATATTTTCTGTGTCCTATATTTATTTTAACTCTTCGAATACTTATTATTTCTAAACTTCATACTGGTCCACCCAGTAGATTAAATCAAGTAATTAAATTTTTTTAATAATAAATATATTTGTTAATTTTTCTTTCTAGATTTGTATGGTGGCTTCCAGCAATTCCATTCTGTATTTCAATTTTCTTGTATGATGAAGTAAGACGATTCTATTTGAGGAGAAACCCAGGTGGTTGGCTCGAACAAGAAACTTACTATTAAAGAGGCTCAGAGATCAACTGCCATTTCGCTAATGTAGTCGAATGCAAAACCCATTCCTCACTTAAGTTACTCACTCAGTTGCTATTAGTTCTATTTTTATAAATGAGACAAATTATGTTTCAATTGATTCGTTATTATAAATTTGATTTTCTTGACCGATTCCTTAAAAAAATTGTTTTCTAAAAAAAATAACGCTCACTATATTTGTGTTTTTGTTATCGTTTAAAATTTTAAAATACAAAAAGTAAAAATCTGTTTTGGCTTTTTTTGTTATCTTTCTGTTAAATTGATTTATGTATTTATATAATTAAACAACTCTATGTATTTTTGGATTATTATCCAAAAAAGAAAGTGTTCACTTCATAATGGCTATTTAATGAATTCGATGAAAATTTGACCAAAATTTCAAAATGTGCTAATAATTACTCATTATTTGATTTATTCGTGTAAGATTATTTATTTAAATAGCAAATGTGTTGAGATGTAATGAGTTAATGTTAGAGAGACAGAGGACAGGGTCTTATTGAAATTTCTTTTAATCAGAAGTTAATGCTTTATCAAGCAAAGTGTATTGATTGAAAGGCCTTTGCACAAAACATTCCATTAACATAGGCTTAAAATTGTTTCGATTTTGACAAAAATAATATTCCTGTCCTCTTGTGACTTCTGACATTGGTTCAAAACTTACTAATTTTAATAGCCTATAGGGTTTAGATGTAAAAACTTAGCTTAGATTCCTAATCTTATTTCTTAGTTTATTTCATTTTTATTTATTTGTGCTTTTGATTTTTGTTATTTATTTTTTGTTATTATTAGTTTCTGATAAGCAATTTTGATTTATGGGAGGATATTTTAAAATGTTATTTATATTTATGTCATGTTTCCCTTATTAATTTATCGTTTATGATTATAATTTTTATTTTCTTCTTGGGTTGTGAAAAATTTATGTAAAAAAAAAAATAAAAATACTGATAAAAATTGCACTGACATACTCTACTGAATTGATTTAAAATGGTAATATTGTAATCTGCAATGCTTTTATAAATAAGGAATGAATTTAGTAAATCCGATATTTTATAATATCTTACTTTTCATCATTTAATGACTAAAAACTTGTATCGATTTTATTGTATAACAAGTATTTCAGTGACAATACTTATTAGAAATACTAAATTCTTAAAATTCATGAGATTTTGAAAGCTTTCAAAACATTTTTGGTGTTTTGGTAAGGGAAAACTTTCTTAAATTATTTCCAAAATGTCATGAATAGCGAAGGATTTGGCATTTCTTATATCTCACGTACATAATATCTACATTCACACCCATACCAAGACATTTTCAGTTCTCATTTTTTATTAAATTTAATTAACAAAGCGTGAGATTACATAAATCAATTCCCTTGATATGCTCCGATAAATTATTTACCAAACTTGTAAATATACGGATATAAGGTGCATATTATTTACCGTGCTAACATCATCTCCATTTTATTTATTTATGACTAGGTGTAAGTTATCTCTGCTGCCAGTGGAAATAGAATAGTATATTATCTAATAGATTAGTTATACAGCTCTAGTATTCTATATTAAAAACTCCTTAATAAACCACACAAGTTTTACTTAGTTTATATTATGCTACATGTACAAGTTTATGTCAGTTTTACTTTACTAAAACTTATTCAGTAGAATATACTTATCTTATTCTTATCGCCTAACTGTATTGGTAACTGTCGAGAAAATATATATATATATATATTTAAAGTTTTAATTTTCAAGTTTAAGTTTAGCTTTTATTTGTAAGGCAAAAAATTAAATGAAATACTTATTTCATCACTTTTTGTAAATTTTTAAACATGTAGATATATGCAAGGATATATAAATGTTTGTATATGTTAATGTATAATAGTGTTATTTTATTATTTTAATCTCATCTAACTTGTATCTGTAGCATGGAGTGTAACGACATTATCAAAATACCACTATAATATGTAACAATTTGAATGTCATAAATATGCCTAATCACTATGCAGTATTTTAATAATTTTTACTCACAATATATTGATGTGATTGTAGCCATCTTTTGCTTACAACAAGTTGTTGTGGAGAGGGGTGGCGGGACATTCTTACTTTTCTTTTTATCTTTGATTATTTGCTATTACAAAATAATCAAATGTTTAAAAAAAATATTAGATATGCAATTTATTGAAACTCCAATATTCACTCGTCATGTCAGTTTTATGATTTTTATCAAACTAAATTTTAAAAAAATCTTAAAAATAAAAATCTCGTTTAAGATTTTATTTTTCAAAATCTTAAATTTTTTATTACAAGATGTGATGTGAATAAACAAAGTAAAGAAAATGCTTGCTTGTTCTGAGCAAAATTTCTTTTATAATTTCTCTCAATTTTAAATCATTAGAGAGTTTAAATTTTATGATTGTGACTTATCCAAAAGATCTTAACATTACGTTCCATGTTATGGCACTTAAGTTACGATTTTGCTACTGATTCAACATCTTGATTGCATTTAATGTAGCGATTGTAACATGTTTCATTTCAATATAAATTGTTTCAAGTTTTAAAACTTAGGTAATATACCTTGTTATGGAAAAATGTTAATACTTAATACGTTGTTTAAAAAATATCTGAGATTTATGGATTCTGAAGATTTATCTGCAGATTAATGAAATGTTTTAGAAAATTGAAGAATTTCATTTATCTCTTTTATTTTATATTTCCAGCCTTTATCTGAAGTGCACTCTGATTGTTTAATTTGTTGCGGATAAATAAAGTTATTTGTTTATTAGTCTTCCGTCTTTTTCTTTTAACTCCGATTACAACATGTTGAATTAATAGGTCTTTATGAAGATTATGTTAATTTGGGAAATCCCTTTTTAGAAAAACCAACTTAATTTTTTCTTTAGAAATTTACTAAAGTTATAAATTTCTCTGAATAATCTCCTTTTTCTTGGTAAATCTCCAAGATCTTTTTACCTGTGATCCAGTGGTAGAACCAAACTTGATAAAGAGTCCTGCTACCAAAGTTAAAGAATTTTTTAATGGCTAAGGCCTCACATCTTAGAAGTACACGAATGGCGGTTTGTCATCTGATTCACAAAACCTACATATTGGGTTGTCTTTAATGAAGCTGATATTATGAATAAACTGATAGTCGTCCAGTTACTGCTCTGAGATCCTTTCTTGTGAGATTCAAAAGATCCTCAATCAGCACAAGATTGGGTGTTATGTCTTGTTTGTTGTGCCTCTGGCTAGAGGATTTGCCCCAATGATGCACTATATCTATGAGTGTGATTACACAATTGGCTGTTTTAGGTATGACAACTATATGTGTTCAAGGCCTACAGGAGTAAGCTCAATCCCCTTTTTTGCAAGGGTATAGGCTTGTTCCACCAACTCCTTTATGGGCGGGCACCCATCTGATTGCTACATTATTATTATTGAGTAACAGAGTCTAAAAGTTTTGTAATCCCTCCCAGACAAACTTACTTTATTTTATTTATTGCACAAATTGCCCAGGGTCATTTCTAGGGTCGGTGGGAAAAAGCACAAGTCAATTTTTTTATACAATTAAGGTATTTCTCAGACCTTACTTAAAAAACCACTTAAGTCAAAACTATTGTTAAATAAGATAAATGAGTAAAAATACATTATGACTAAATCCTAATTTTTATCAATTTGATAAAATAATAATTATATTAATGACTTATGTGCTTTTTCCCACCGACTCTAGATTTACAAATGCATAGAACCAGTACCAGTACCCGTACTTTTCACAGA
Source organism: Microvelia longipes (assembly GCA_018340805.1). Classification (NCBI taxonomy): domain Eukaryota; kingdom Metazoa; phylum Arthropoda; class Insecta; order Hemiptera; family Veliidae; genus Microvelia; species Microvelia longipes. The sequence goes on along the minus strand of JACMZG010001893.1, from coordinate 6,646,785 downwards.
TTTGGCTGTGCTGTCATCACTAGAATATAAAATAATATAGATGGACGTACCCAATCTGAAACTGGTTTCTCCTGTCAGGGAGTCAAACTATTTAACATGCTACCTCAGCACATTCAAGACCTGGATGATCAAAATTTTGATAAATGTGTAAAAGATGTATTATATCGAAAATCCAGTATACAATAGTGAAGAAGCATTTTCCATTTTTAATATTATTTTTAGAGCTATTTTATTGAGTCAGAAATCATTCACTCTAAAAATTAATTTATAATTAACAAACTAATTTTATGATAAAATATTGCTATAAAAAGGACCAGAATAAATATTTCTCTTCTTTCAAAGGTTAAAGCAATACTCTGAGACTTATGCAAACGCCTTATTAACTGTTTTCAAATCACCCATATAACCATGGATTTCGTTAAAGGGAGAAGGGGGATAACCAGCCTAAACTTAACTCTATGTACCGGGCGCTCCTCGGAAAGTTACGATACTAAGCGTGCCGTGAGGATTTCACCACACATATATGTTACACGATAACTTCTTAAAAGTTAATAAATAATGAGTACAAAATAATAACTATCTTTAGGCTTTTATGTTATTATTTATCATTTACAATATGTTTATGAATTAAAAAAAACGGAGCCAACAGGCATCAGCTGGATTTGTAAAAATATCATTTCTCAAAAATTACATAAACATCATATTTACACAGTATTTTTTAGATAAGGAGGGAGGTTATTAAGAGACAAGGAGTAGGTTTGGGGAGTTAAGTCCAAGCAATTATATTTATAGAATCAAGTAAACAAATAAATTACACAATAAAAAATACGTACATTACCGGGCGCTGCACGAGGATTTAGCTCGTAAGAAGTCCCTTGTAAGAAGTATAAATTCAGGTTTTAAGAAGATCCTATTTTTTGTTAATAATGGATCATTATATCTAAATAATTGGATCGATGTTATTCCCCTATTTCTTCTTACAAAAACACTTTATATTCTGTTTGATTGTACCTCTCCTCTGACATGACTCAGGGCAGTCTTATTTATCTGACTGCAGAAAAATTAAAACAAATCTTAACTGTTGTTAAAACGGAAAGGTGTCTTAAAAAGTATACATGTTTATCTTTACAAAATTTTCTTTATTTACATTAGTATTTTAATATATACAGAATTTACATTTTTTAATGTTATGAAATTAGAATTAAGTACTTAGTTATTACAACATAATTGTAATTTACTATCTAAAAGAATAGAAACCTCTAAATAATCTAGTTTTTTTTTAATCTATTTTTTATTGTTTATCTTTATCAACAATATCATAACTGGCTTATAGTTACTGATGGTCTCATCGTAGATTTACTGTTTATTTTGGTCTTTAAAGACTGGCAATAGAAATTAGTTAAAAAATCTTACAAATTGCTGCTGAAGCTGTTTTGTAAACAAATAATTTGGTAATAGAACTCACATCTTGCCTTGTTTGAGTGGGTGGGGCTCTGAGCACAGTTGAATAAATAAAAATCTCAATATAATTTGCTCGTTAGTATAAGTAGGGTAAATAGCTTTTATTTTGAATTGTTAGATTTTTAATTCAATTTTCCTAATTTATACACATCTGAATTAAAAAAAAATCTATACAAAAATATATAAATAACAAGTAGGATATGTGAAAGCAAAAATCTGCATTACATTTACACCTCCACTTTTAATTAATTGCGGGAAGTTGGGTGTTAGCGAGTCATCTTAGGGTTTTGGGTATAAACAACTTCTCTATTTCCTATTTGTTTGAAGTACAAGAACTAAATGCAGTGCAAATTTTTGCCACCACTTATCATATTTACACGTGTTTATAATAAAGACAAGTACTACTGAGGCGGCCAGGCCGGCTGATACACATGATAAGAATAATTGAGGGAAGGGGGTGTGGCTAAAATGTCTGACACAGAGTGAGGGGTTCGCACAGGCCATTTATCACTTTGTGTTGGGTATTGTGCATAAGGTTGTGCATATGTTTGTTGGGATCCTGAAACTTTGTTTCGAAGAATTCGACTAATAGAAGAAACTGATGGAACATTAAATTTATCACATATTCCATCTGCTAACAATCTATCTCTTATTTCCCAAGCAAATATACCTGGATCTTTTAATTTTAAGTCTTTAATATGAGCAACAACTTTAGGTGTGGTGACACGAGGCTTGCTTCCGCCTATAGCCCCAGGTAAGATTGAACCCGTTTCATTGAACCTAGCTAGTATCTTTGATACACATCCATGTGATACTCTTAGCTGTCGAGATATGTCACACGGTCTGATTCCAAGCTGGGCTAGTTCCACTATTCGAAGTCTGATACTGTTAGGTAAAGGTCTTCCATTGACAAAAACACCTCCAAGTTGATTCATTTCGCCATAAGGATGAGAACAACTCGATACAACTGAAACAGAAAATATAAATTTTATACAACAACAATAATATAAATGATAACAACTGATGAAATAAATAAGGGCGTCATAGGTGTCTTATAATACACACAGTTATAATCAGTTGGTTATAAGCGTAGGAGATCGGAGCCATTGTACTTAGTCCTGGATGTTAAACCACGCATATAATTTCCTATTGGACCAATCTCATTGGTTCCTCAACAATATTTTCCAATATATATCAAGGAACTGTTGTAAAGATCTTAGCTTATTACGGCTTTTAGCACGTGCAACCTCGGTAAGAAAAATGTTGTTTTAGTACTCGTGCTGAACTCTGCAGGATATAAAGACAACTAAAACCCCAGTAGTTCATTAATGCTCTGCTAGAATTCGCTGCATGCTTTATAGTTATGTAAAAAAATTATATTTTTTGTGACGTTTTTATGTTTCTATGTATTAACTTTTTGAAAATAATAAATGGTTTATTTATTTATTTATTTTATCTGCTCACAGCAGGAAAATGAAGCATTACTGAACTAATTTTAGGCGAGAAAGTAGCATTTCCCAGATTGGCTGGTAATTAGACATGAATGACTACAGTTTACCTGCCTAGGCAGGAAAGTAGCATTTCCCAGCTGCCCCTGCCGGCTTATAGATAATTTTTGTAAACATGATTAGTCAATATAAAAAGCCTATTGAATTTATTTAATAATTTATATAATGAATAATTAAATTATTTAACTAATTAAAATAAAACAACTTGTAATGTAAATCTTTGATTAGAAATAAATTTTATCGATTATATTAAAGGCAACACTTTTTGTCTTGGGTTTATTATCTCATCTTTTTTTGTCAAATCATTTACTACTTTTATCATTCGAACCCGTATTTAATACAGTTTAAAAGTTTGTGTATTTTATAGCGTTTTGTGATGAATATCGTCGAAGATATAGACGAACATTTCGAACATACCCCGCCGGATGTTTTGGAAATAGCTACAAATCCCAAAGAGAGCCTACTACCCGGCAAATCAGGAAGTAGGTATCTCAAAGCATATGAAGTGTTTCAAAGAATGGTGCTCAGAGAAAAAAGTAAAGAATGTAAGTGAAAACGTTGTGTTAGCGTATTAAAAGAACTGTCAAACACAAAAATCGAGCGCTACTCTGTGGCCAACTTTCTCTATGATAAGATCTGTATTATCAGTCAAAGAAAATATAAATATAAAACATTATACAAACGTAATAAGTTTTTCAACAATGCTAGTTTTGATTTATTACTGTTCGCAGATAAAATATTGTGTGGAAACGAGGCAGGAAAGGAAATATTACTGATCGTATATTTGCCTTCCTCGGTTTTACCTCGTCAGTCAAATTATATATTACCTTCCTCGGCTTCGCCTCTGTAAATAATTTAGATAGCACACCCTCGCCTTCGGCTCGGGGGCTAACTTCGATACTAGTCAGTAATATTCCATTTTCCTGCCTAGTTACACAAATAACTATTGTTGGCTCATAACAAACAAAAATTTATCTAAAAGGTTGATTGTGTTTTGTTGTCAGCCAGTATTCATTTTTCAAACTCCCTACACGTACAACCAAGGAGTATATATACAACCTATATACTCTTTGGTCCAACCTCGGTAAGAAAAATGTTGTTTTAGTACTCGTGCTGAACTCTGCTGGAAAAAAAGACAACTAAAACCCTAGTAGTTCATTATTGCTCTGCTAGAATTCGTGCATGCATATACATCTATTCTTTCGTACCGCACTGGCATATATATATATATATATATATATAATATATATATTTATATATATATATATATATATATATATATATATATATATATATATATATATATAAAAACTGCGTTGTTATACAAATTTACGCATAATCCAGGTAGCAATTCCGTATAATTTCGTTTTTCAAATACTATTATTTCCTCACTCCATCAATTTTATTTTTAATACATTCCTGAAGTATGACGTTAGGCATAAAGGGTTAGAAATTAGCATGAGAAAGAACTAGTCTCTCATAGATTGAACACGTCTTAGTACGCAGGTTACGTTCAGGAATCTGACCAATTAACTATTTAAATGGTTATTTATAAATATCGTCCTGATTTATGGACAATTTTCTGTGATTTTAGGTGATGATATTTAACTATGCTGCCATTAAAATCTATTTGAGTTAATAGTTATTTATCAATGAAGTTTTTGGTTTCACTTTTCACTTTGAAGTTTGTAGAACTTCCACATTATTGCACAAATAGTATAAACTAGAGTGCCTGTATAATCATAATGATTATCCTGTATAATATAATGATCAATAATGATTATACAGGCACTCTAGTAAACAATAGGTTTTTGTTCTACAAATATTATTTAATTGTTTACACAATTAATCATTTATAAATTGCAATTTATAAATAAATCATTGCGTCTCTCTAATATTTGTAGAACTAAAACCTATAGTTTATACTTTGTGCAATAATAGTTATTTATGTAACAAGGCAGGAAAATTGGATTTTACTGACTAATTATTTTACATTTAGCCCAGAGCCAAATGCGAGAGTAAGAAATTGTCTGTAGAGGCGAAGACGAGGCATATGAAAATCTTAAGTGTCAGTAAGATAATTACTTTTCCTCATTTATGCCGTAGGTATATAAAAAACAAAAAACCCCGTAACCGGGATGTCACTGGATTTATCCGTTTTTAGTGTTTAAGACCTTCTGAGTGGTTTTTACAACGTTGTTTTTCTGTATAGGCGTGTGTGTCTGTTATCATATGTATTAAGAAAATAAAGACTTTAATTCTACAATGTATTTTAATCAGGAACAATATATTTCAATCCATTTGGATAACCTTCAGGAAAGAATAAAAACAAAAGTACAAAAAATATTACTTAAAACATACTAATGTATAAAATAATAAGACTAGGAATAAAGTTTTGTCAAGAATTTTAAATTCGCCCATGGATCCACAATGCAGCACATTTTAGGTCCATAATTTGGAGGGTTCTAACTGTGCCCATGAACATTATAAAACAAGTTGCTAGGAGTAATGGATATGAGATAAGCATGATATATAGGATGATGGAGAATACTAGGAAAAAATTGTTTGAAACAGATGTATCTGTATCTGGACTTGATAAGGAAAAAGCGTATAGAAAAGTTTTGTTTACAGGTAAGAACACTGAAAGACTGAAATCTGAATGTAGGAAACATAATATTGAGCTTGCTCCTTATGTTAACAATACCCTACAAAGCCTTTTCAGATAGTCTGAAAAGGAGTGGTGTTTACAAGATAAAGTGTTCAGAGACTGGATGTACAGTAGAGTATATTGGTAGAACTGGGAGAGAATTTGAGCAGAGGAAAAATGAGCTTGAAGGATCGATAAGAAGGATAAAGAAACTAGAGGAGGAAGAAAGTAAACTAAAATCAGCTTCAGATGATATAGAACGTATGCTATAAACTAATAACAACTTACAAGTACGACAGAAAATAAAGCTTGAACAGAAAAAGAAAGATATAGATAAGGATCTCGAGGATAAGAAAAGAGAAATTATGTAGGAGATTCAGCTTTCGCCAAACATATAACTGAATTTAACAACAGCTTTAACGATAGTGATTTCCAGGTGCTGCACTATCAGAACTACTGCCGGAAACAAAATGCTTTGGAAGGATTGGAAATTGACTTGTCATCTCATAATGATTCTGTGGTAAATATCAATGAGCAAAAAGATGTATCTTCATCACCCCTGTTTATGCTTTTCTTGAATAGCTTAAAATATTCTTGAATACCACACAAGAAGATCTGAAAACTTAAGTTTTGTTTTCGCTACCTTACTTTTTAGTTTCTTTTGTTTATAATCTTTTTACCTTTGTTATAGGCTTTTAAATTTTATTAAAAATTTCCTAGCTTTTTATTTATTGTGAATGCAGTTTTTACTAGTTTTATAGTAAGTATTATTTCTCAAGTACAATTCTTGAAACATATTTTTGAGTCTTATTACTTTGTAATTTTGTATGTTCTAAGTAATATTTTTCTAACTTTGTTTTTAGCCTTTCCTGAAGATGATCCAAACATAGAGGTATATTACTACAGGGGCCATATTAGTTGAATTTTGAAACATCGAAAAAATAACCCGACCACCTTCGACTATCAATAATCAAATGATCTGAATAAAATTACAGTGAATTACACAGTGGAACGCTGAAAATATAAATCAAAACACAAACAATGTGCAGGAAGCCGATAAAAAGATTTCTCATAACCTTAACTCACTCTTAAGGAGGTTTCATTGAGGTTACACAGAGCCCCTGAGAGCCTCAAAATGATGTTTCAGGACTCTCAATGTGTAGAGATAGGCTATGCCCCCTCTAGTATATATCTCTATGGATTAAAATGGATTGAAATATATGGCTCCTGTTGATAAACATTGTAGAATTAAATTCGTTCTTTTCCTAATATATGAATTATAGAATTCTACAGAAAAGACGTTTCTCTCTTAAGAAGTCTGCTATCAGTATAGATCCTAGTATATTTATCTTTATTGAAAAAAATCAGTCTCTAGGTGTATTTGTGCTATACCGAAGAGGTGTTGCAGTATAAATAAAACGACTAGTATATTCTGAAGACGAGCGAAGCGAGCCCGAAGTAGGGAGGATGAGAGTAGCGAATCCGATGTGATGATGAATAGTTGCGAGGTACCCAGTACCCGATTTTGTATATCTGTCTTGCGTTTATACTTTATTTATCTCCTTACTTCTAATAGGGAAAATAATTATAAATTTCAACACAAACCAGTTATTTAGGATTTTTAATCGTTTAATTCAATATAATAACCAATTAATTAATAAACTAATAATTTTTTACGAAGTAAACCAGATATGAAAAGTTATTATCAAAACTGAATCAACAAAAATTAATTAAGTTAGTTAATAAAATTCAAGTAGTGTATTTGATACAGTATTGCAATACTGACAAACGTCAGTATTGGCTATAAATTATTTTTATTTTTCCTCATTTTTATCGTAGGCATATAGGAAAGTATTGCAATTGCAGTATGTGTGAGTGTGTGTGTAGCTCCCTGTGTATATATGCTAAAGTAATATAAAAACCAAGTAAGGAAACTCCTATTAAACCTGTGTAAATCAGGCGTGATCATGCGTCATCAGCTGATAGCTGGCTCTAAATTAAAAAAAAATCTGAAATTGCATAGAAATATGTACTAGAGGGGGCATAGCTTATATCAATACATTAAGAGGCCTGAAACATCCTATTGGGGCTCTCAGGGGCTCTGTGTAACCTCATTAAACCTCCTCCAAGTGTATGAGTTAAGGTTATAATAAATTAAATGTATTCGTCTTCCCGCACATTGTTTTTGTTTTAATTTGTATTTTAAACGTTCTACTATAATAGTTTTTGTGATTTTGAACTGATTATTTCATTTTATTCCTAAGGGAGGCAGTCAGATTACTTTTTCCATGCTTAAAAATTTAACCTATGGGCCCCTCTAGGTAAGTAGGCCTCATAACTGCGAATGAGCTTTTTAAGATTTATGTTTTTTTACTTAGTTTTATTGGCAACCCTGATAACACTAGGTGAGTTTTACTTTTTGTCGTGCTTTCGTACATTAATATGTACGTGTTAATATAATGATATTGCATTAAATTCTCTGTGACATTATTGTTGCAATAGTTTAGTTAATGAAATAATTCCGGCGCGGTGGTCCGCGTGTCAGGCGAATTTCCTTTGGATGCGTGTTTCCGTGCTAAACAACAATCCTGGTTGGAAAGATAATTCTTATAGTTTTTCACATTATATAAGTTTACAACTACTTAATAAATATTTCCGGCGCGGTGGTCCGCTGTCGGGCGAATTTCATTTAGAATGCGTGTTTCAGTGCTTAACAACCCATTTCTTGCTTAAGGTTACGGTTCATGCTTTAGAACCTAAGCAGTTACTCAATTGTCAAGCACTGCTCGTAACTCATTTTGTCTGTATTTTTCAAAGGAAATGCGCATAATTATCCAGTTGGTTGTACAAAACTATGCCACTAAAATTAGAAGTACGAACTATTTTTTGCACTAGTTTAAAGCTTAGTTACTTATATTTAAGCTTATTCAGTTATCTTTAAAGGTTTTAGCGCATTTTCTTAGAAAAATACTGACAAAATTCCTGACTGAGTCCCAGAGTCCCAAGTCTTTTATTAAATAATAGTGAAACGAAGTATCAAGTTTTTCAAGATTAAAACCCAGCTGTGAATCAAAGCGAAAAATTTTCTCGCTTATAATTATTATTTAAATAAAAAGAAAAACACTTAACAGTAAAGAAATACCTTGTTTACCACGAGATTCGTTAATTACATATTATCCTCGTGTATTGAATAATATTTTTTATTATTTTTAAGAAACAAAAAAAAATTATAGTCAAATTAAAAAACAAAAGGGGAATAGTTATCTGGGAAGGTAATAGCTAGGTCTATTGTTATGCTCCGCCCCTTTTTAGACCAATCGCTTTCAAGCATTTAGTTGCCTGCACCCTAGTTATATAAGGAAGCATAATGCTAATATCATGTGGCCACTGTTTTTCAGGCATAGTGATAGTGATACATTACTAGAGAGGCCATACTCTATCTTAATACATTGATATGCATGAAACATCTTTTTTGTGCTCTCAAGGGCTCTGTGTAACCTCATTTTGACTTTTTCCTAGGGTATGTTCAGGTTATAAAACATCAATCATTGTCGGCTTTCAGTACATTTTTGTATTAGAACTCTCTATTACATAAGTTTTGGTATTTTGGTTCTGCTTATTAGATTATATTAATGACAAAAGGTGTCTCAGAAATTGTATAGGGTGCAAATCGATCACTCGCGATGCTGCTAGCATACTTGCTAAAATTACCCTTATTATGATCAACGTACAACAACCAGATGTAAAACTTTAAAACAAGAAAAATTTAAAAGTCCACCGCTACTTACTAAATGGCCTCAATCAGCATATCTGGAGGAAATAAAAGAAAATTTCAAGGAGACGGATAGTTATTTATTTCAATTTTACGGAGCAAAATGGAAAGGATTTTCATTAGAGGTACGTTCGCAGTTTATCAAAACGGTATAGAGAAAACAGTCGGGAAATTTAAACCAGGAGTAATTGTAGTAACAACCGAGCTGAGTTAACAGTCCATTTTGAAATCTCTTTCATGGGTATCGGAAAGCGATGAGCCTAACTCTGGATGTATTGCCGTAAACACAAACAGCCATGTCTCCTTGCTTAGTCTTAAATATTCAAAATGTAAAACTGAAGATGCGGTGTTTAAGAATTTAAAAGAGAGGAAGATATATCCAGTGTTCCGATGGATGAAAGCTCATGCAAGAAACAAAGCAGCGAAAGAGCCGGATTAAAGGCATATCTTATGAAGATTGAAAGGATCCACAAAGCTTCTTAATACACACATTGCCTTCGGAAAGCTAGAGGAAGTGGGAGGAGCAGTGATCATCATCTGACAAAGGAAGATGAACCATGAATTTAACCCTTCTGTAAAATCAAGAGAAAAGTCGCTATTGCTAATAAACAACCATAAAATAACAATGGCATTATCAAATTACGGATGCAACACATAATGTTAGAATTGATTTAACATTGTACGAGAAACAATAAAAAAATAAAAATAAATAAATGTTTATTCTGCTTTACAATTAAAATTAAAAATAAAATATTACAAAATACTTCTATTTTAAAAGCACATCTTCGAATAAGTCGTGTTCGTGCTCGAGGATGGCTGGAGCAGTTTATGTGTAACTATTTGTAACCTGCTCTTTGTTTTTGCTTGTGTATTAAAATGAAAACTAGATTTGTCGAGTTAAAAATAAATAAATGATCACAAAAAAAAAAAAATAAATAAATACATAAATAATTATAAATGAAACATTATGATAAATTAGCGTAAGCTAGAAGCAATTAATAATTGACACATTTATATGAGTATATACTTTATATATTTATTCTAATATATTTATTATATTAGAATATATTTTTATTCAAATACAGTGATATGTAGATGTTTTAGAAAATTGTCATTTATCTTGTGCAACTGTCACATGACTTTGTGAGGACACAAAATCTTATCTGTATTTATATAAATTATTGTTTAAAGTTCATAAATAACTCTAGTATTTAATAGTATCAATAAACGGAATATGTATTAATGAATTTACAGATTTAATGGATTGTGTATAATAAAAAATTATACTTGTTTTTTATAGATAGCTAGGGTTTTTGCATGTTTTATATTAAGGGGTAAAGTATTGTATAATCTTGGAGCTGTGTAATATGAGTGATTTGATGCTTTGGTAGTTCTGCAAAACGGTTCCATGCTGTTTTGTTGATTTTGTTTTATGGTTTAAATGTATTCAGGATTAACACCACGTCATTGTCGATTGCCCTCAATATGGAGCTTCCAAATCAATCTTATGGAATATTATTTGGGGTAATGCTCCTCTAGTTAAAAATCTTTTTCTTTAGCAGTAGAAAGCAGTCAGTTATTTTTAAGTTACACCCTCAAAAATAATGCAGAACTGTTTAAGAAAAAAGGGATTTTAACTTTATATGCACTATTTTGTGACCTGACCCTTACTATATTTATGACACACAGAAGAATTTGACCAAATAAACAGCATCCACAAGTATCCAACTAGACAAAGCAATAAATTACTTATTAGGAAGCACAGACTGACTAAGACTGCCAAACATAACACAACATACTTTGGACTAAAACTATTTAATCACTTACCTGACTCGATAACTTTAAATAAAAACCGTTTTCAAACAAAATTAAAAAATGTCTGTTGAATAATCCCTTGCACCCAATTGATGAATTCTTTTTGATTAAAATTGGCACAATTGCTTTATTATTTTGTAATTTCTTAGCGCTAATAATTACTGAGATTTAATTTTAAATTCTTTACACATTTCAACAATTTGTTTATTGTTTTTGTAACACTCTTCAAATAATATTTTTTGTAAAAAATATTGTAAATTATGATTATTTATTATTGACATGTTGCCATTGTACTTAATGCAAATAAAATTTATTATTTTATCTTATCTAATAAAATACATTATCACAAGAAGTAAAGCTTGCCCTTCCAAATTGAGAACGTTAGCTAGGAAACGATTAATGCATTAAGATTTCAAGGGTTTTTTATTTGTAAATAAAAAAATCGGGTACGGGGTACCTCGGAACTTTTACTCATCACAAAGGATTCGCAACGCTCATCTCCCTGCTTCAGACTCGCTCACTCATCCTCCCTGCTTCAGACTCGCTTCACTCATCCTCCCTGCTTCAGACTCGCTTCACATCCTACCTGCTTCAGACTCGCTTCACTCATCCTCCCTGTTTCAGACTCGCTTCTTTGTGTTTTTCTGTTTTAGAAAAACAATTGGCCAAATTTATACTGTCATATGCGTGTTACATAATTTTAATAATAATTTTTTATATAAATTAAAATTAAAAACAATGACTTTAATTCTATAATTTCGTAAGCTATAAAAGTAAGCTATGGCCATTTCACCCAACACTGTGGTCATCATCAGGCTAATAAACTAAACACTACATTAACAACTAAAAATCACAGAAAAACAAATAAAGCACATATACATAAGACTAGAATAAATAAATAAAAAATCAAAGAATTAGCTAAAACTTAACTTCGTCAACAAAAAAAAAAAAAATCATAAAAAAAAATTTTTTTTTTATTTATTTATTCTAGTCTTATGTATATGTGCTTTATTTGTTTTCTGTGATTTTTAGTTGTTAATGTAGTGTTTAGTTTATTAGCCTGATGATGCCCACAGTGTTGGGTGAAATGGCCATAGCTTACTTTTATAGCTTACGAAATTAAAGAATTAAAGTCATTGTTTTTAATTTATATAAAATGTGTGAATTCTATAAACTTAAAAGTGAGACTAAGGATAAATTACTTAATAATAATTGATAATTTTACTTTTCCTCATTTATACCATATAAAATAGTATATAGGAAAAGTATATAGGAAAAGTATATAGGAAAAGTATATGGTATATAGGAAAAGTATTGTGTTAGCAAAAAATCCGAAACCGGTATGTCACCGTAATTATCAGTTTCAGGTGTTTTTAAAACCTCCTGAGTGGTTTTCACAAAGTGGTTTCTCTGTATGTGTGTGTGTCTGTTATCATCATAGCTCCTGGTGTATTTATGCTAGAGAGATGAAACTTTGAACAAAATTCAGACTACTACTGTATTTGTGCTATTCGGAAAATATTACTTTTTGACGTCATTTACCCGCAAAAATGTATCAGCGAAAATTTCGACAAATAATTAAACGCGGAAAAATATTGCGATTGGATTGAGATTTGGCATGCATGTAGCTATATATAAGACTAACATATTTGCCAAGTTTCATCGCATTATTAGCATTATTTTAATGTTTATCGAATGACTTGTTTACGTTTTTTAAAAATTGTAAAAAATCCGAAATTGATTCAATTTAGTTTAAATTTAGTACAAGTATATACCTTTACATCATGAACAAGGACATTAAGTTTCGTTTCATATAAATTAAGCAGCATTGAGCGAAGTGATGTATGGGTGACGGCTGAGAATGAAATGGATGCATTTACTATCTGAAGGAGGAGCGAAGCGAGTCCGAAGACATGTTGCAGTATAAATTTGGCGAATTGTATATTCGAATATATATTCGAAAGCTGGGTGGATGAGGGCAGCGAATCCGATGTGATGCTAAAAAGTTCCGAAATACCCCGTATCCGATTTTTTAATACAGAAACAGCCCCTGCTGCTGCTGAATTCAAATCAGTACGTTCCGAGTAGTACATTGATCTCCTGCATTCTATCAAACTTGGTTAAATAGACCTTAAACAAATGCACGACTCAATCAATGTTCACACGGTATACGAAGCAGAGTATCGTATCCGATGTTGAACCTGATTCACTCGTAAAAACGAATAATTTCATAATTGAGTCGAGGGTGAGGTCGATGACCACTCTAACCTTCCCCTATCTGTACCTCTTTACGTAGAATTTTAATATCATTCATTTAATCATCTATAGCATTATAATTTGTATAATTCATCTTGGTGTGATGTCGCTGTCTAGAGATAGGTTAGGGCAGATTTAAAAAATTCTGACGCGATAGTCCTCATTAAGGGGGAATTTCCTTATTAGTTTTCCTCATTTATACCGGTTTTTTGTTTGCAAAAAATTCGAAACCGGGAAGTCACTGGAATCCAGGCGTTTTTGTCAGCGGGATCCATTTCAGGCGTTTTTAAAACCTCCTGAGTTTTCACAAAGCTGTCTATATATGCCAATTTTCATCTCATTATCAGCATAAGTTCAATTAGAATTAAATGACTTGTGTACGTTTTTTAAAAATGTGTAAAAATCGAAAAATAGTCCAATACAGTTGAAATTTAGTAGAAGTATACCTTTAAGTAATAATAATAATAATAATGATATTTTTTTTATTTCACATTTTAAAAACAATACCATTATATTCTTTTTTGCACTTTTTAAATTTTTTTTTTTTTAAAGAATTGTTAAAGAATTTAGGGTGCTCTATCTTTCAAATGTGAGAGCCCTCGATAGTTTAAAAAAAACTAGAGTGAGGGCTCTGCTTCTGGTATTCATATATACTTTGTAATTAAATAAATGTTGGCTATACAATATATAAATTGATTTCATAAATATTTAAAGTTAAGATATATAAAGATTGATATGAAAGTAACTTAAATTAATATACGCTAAAGGACAAAACAACAAAAAAGGGCATAAAAGAATTTGACATGAAAATATTTTTTCTAATAAAATAATTAAAGAATATCACAGACATTTTTATGAATAATTAGTTAAAAATCTTGAATAAATATTAATATTTATTTTTAAACTAAAATATTATGTTTCAAAATCTATTTTTAAACAAAAATGTATCTATTTTTTTCTTTTTATATACATACACATATACATACACATATACATACATATATACATACATATACACACACACATACATACATATATATTTAAATTAGACAAAAATTAAACAGAAATGTGAAGTATTTTTTTAAAATGTTCATCAAGTCTTTTTATAAATAATTTTTTGTTCGGGGCTAACCTAATAGTTATGGGAAGAGAATTGTATATTTTTGGAGTTATATAGCAAGTGGAGTTAAGTTTTTTTGTTGTACTACAAGCAGGCAAAGCAACATGTTGGTTCATTTTGGACCTGGTAGTGTAATTATGATTAATATATTCTTTATCGGTATGACTATAATATTTAATTAGCACTGATTTCTGAAATAAATAATCCACTGGATAAACTTTAAAATCAATAAAACATTTCTCAGAATCATACAATTTAGGTTTCTTAAGACATATTTTTATTATTGTTTTTTGTATTATTCTAAGAGGCTCTAAGTTGGTAGTGCAAGCTGTTCCGTAGGCTATAATACCATAATTAAGGATAGATTGGACCAATGCATAATATACTAATTTTAATGCACCAAGAGGATTTAATAAATAAGTACACTAAGTTTAATTTTTATACGACAAGTATATCCATGATTTTTGTTGGATCATAAAAGTTACATTGAGTTACATTAAACAAAATTGAGCGTGGTCAGTGCTGTACGAGTGACCGCTGGAAATGAAACGGGTGTATTTACTATCTGAGAATGAGCGAGCGAGTCTGAAGACGTGTTGCAGTATAATTTTAGCGAATTGTATAATCTTAGGACAAGCGAAGCGAGTCCGAAGTAGAGAGGACGAGCGAAGCGAATCCGATGTGACGAAGTTTCGAGGCACTCCGTACCCGATTTCTTTTGGTTTGTGCTTCAAACCCTTAACAGTATCGCATCTCCTTGTTTGTAAAATTTCCTGAAAATTTTACAGAGAAAATGCACCTGTTGATTCAATAAGTTGCACAAAACTATATGATCACCCTTGCTTATTCATTTTTGTTTAACATTTTGCTTACTTATATAGTGCAAATAATGTGCTGGTGTTTGCACTAAAGATTTGAAACCGAGATTTCTAGTAAATATTCTTTTTAATTTGTTTAAGGCCTTCTGATTGTTTTTTTCCCGAGTTATCTGTGTGTGTATGTTTGTGTATCTGATGTCATCGTAACACCTAGTATTATAGTATTACATGCAGACAGTGGCAACATGACACAAAAATCAATCTTAAGGCCTACCTTTGCATACCGGAAAATATTTCATTACCCGTCATTAATTCTATAAAATACAAAAAAATATTCGGATCCGTTTGAATTTGGGCACGTATACAGTCCTATGCAAAGAGATATATTACTATAGGGGCCATAAAGGTTAAATTATTACATTATGAAACATCGAAAAAGTAACCTGACCACCTTCCACTATCAATATAATCAATTATACAGAACAAAATTACGGTAACTTATAGTAGAACGTTTAAAATTATGTCCAAAATAAAATCAAAACACAAACAATGTGCGGGTTTCAATGAGGTGACACAGAGCCCCTGAGAGCCCCAAAATAATGTTTCAGGCTTCTCAATGTATTAAGATAGGCTACTACTCCTCTAGTAATGTATCTCTAGGGTCCTATGTTAGACCAATAAAATATGGCAAGTTTCATCTTATATGCATTATTTCATCATTTATCAAATACGTTTAAAATCTATTAAAAACTGGTAAATGATCCAATACAATGTTTGTTTACAGTGCAGCAAGTATATCCACGGTTTTTTGGCGGATCACAGTGTTTAAAAGGATCAAACGAGGTCAGTTGGTGGATAGATGACCTCCAGGAACAAAACAATTTTTTTAACTGTCTGATCATGAGCGATGAGAGTCCAAATCGAAGAGGAACAACGAAGCAAATTTGATAAGATAAGGTAAAGTTGCGGAAAACCCCTACCTGATTTCGTTAAGAATCAAAAAGTAAACGACCTTACTTTTCCTCCCTCTTTACTCCTGGCATACTAACAAGATTATAAGCGTAATTTTATAATGAAAATTAGACAAAAAATTACTGCAAAGAGCTCACTCGGAACTATATTTTCCTTTCTTAATCAGCCTGAAATATTTGGGGTGTCTTAGAATCGATACACTGATCTATCGCGTAAATAATTTAAGGTTATCTTCAGTGACGTATTAGACGATCATATGTGATTGCTTCAATTAAATTTCAAGTCGGGGGACGAGGGTAGAGAGTAAACCAAAAGATATAAAGAAACGGTTAACTGTCAATTAGAGAAATAAACTCATTAGTCTTGCTGTGTTGTAGAGCGGTCCTATTCATACAGACAGACGCCGCGCCGCCACTAACAGCTATAAATATGTTACTCTTATGTCTCATATTTTCATATAATTGTGTGTTAAGTAATAATAATTTGTTTTTGATTTTTAATTTAAATACTTTAAAATAATTTAAACCAAAAATGTTTAAATAATTTTAATTAAGCATTTGTAACCTTTTGTTTTTGATCAATTTACCACCCCTCTTTATTTGGACAAGTTAAACTAATAATCAGTTTGTCGTCAATCAGTAGAGAAAGGATTGGTTTAAAAGAGGGAAGGGGTATTATGCCTGAATTGAGTCGCCCGGATTATAGAAGGATCTAAAAACTTAAGGAGAACTTAATATAAGTAATAATATATGTGGAACACATGCAATCCGGTAGTACAAGGGTTCATTTTGTACGGCATTAAGAATAAGAAAACCACCGGTCTGGTGTTTTATAAACATTTCAAGTAAAATTTTAGTTCTTTATTAATGTGTCGCGGTTAATTGTACACATATAATGTTATACTTACATTGTTTGAGATTAATAAGTTATGAACCGTAAAAAAATAACACAAAAATTTAAGTCTGTTAACATTAAGCGTGGAGACCATAAAAATGAAGAACACGAATTTTATATACTTAACTTTATACTCTTATCATTTAAACTCTACATAGGACAAGTTGTCCCATGCTCATCTATTTTCCTTGAAAACGGTGGCGACATTTTTTGCCTTTGTGCTCCCCCTGTGGTTTAGAGAGACAGGGTAGATGATAGATCGATGGGATGGATGTATCATCAAAATAAAGCAAAGTAGGTAAAATGACCAGGACTAAAAACGTTTGTTTTTTAAACTTTTTGCAAAATTGTTAAAATAATTTTAAAATGTTGCTGAGTCAGCCTATTGTCTAGCTTAGTTAAACACCAGACTGGTGGTTTTCATACTTTATTCTATGGTCCTGGAAATCCTATGACCAAATGGTTCATAAATCCTATGACGAAGTAAATAACCCTTTACCTCCGAGACTAATATAGGAATAGAGCCTTCTTTCTCTTTTCATGACCAACATGTTTATTCTAAAAAAATGTCCACATCGATTTTAATTGTTAATTCTTTAATGTCTTTAAATTTCATTCTTTAAACTTCAAACGTTGTTTGTGTTGTGTTTATAAAGAACTATAATCCAGCATGATATGTTTATAACCTGACGGTCAGAAGGGAGCAGAGCTGGTGACATTTGGTGTCATTTTTTATAGCCAACAAAGAGAATGCTTTAGCTGTAATATTAAAGATCCTTAAGTTTTAACCAGTTGACACCCTGCCAAAAATTAAATGCATTCTATTGGTCTATTGTGATTTTACTCATCAGAAGAATCACCGCTTTTTCAAGCAATTGAAATTTCTTCTCTCGTTGATTATGGCGGACAATCGACAATGCCTATTCAATAAAAAGAATATAGAAGCGTTTTAAAAATTAGGAAACAGAGTAAATACTTCTAAGCAGGATATAGCAAAAAACGCGAATTAAAAATTATGTTATTAGAACAATAGATTTGTCTGAATTCAAAGTTACTGATAAACATAGGTAGGCCTCAGCAGTATAATTACGTTACGCCGAAGAAGCCACGGCAAGGCGATCAGCCCACAGAAATACGCCCACTTAATAAAACTTTGCTAAATACACGGCAATGTACAATATGGCAAAGGCTTATTTCCTCAAAATATCGTACGCGCTTATGACCTTAGAATATTAGGATTGCCAAAACTTGAAGCCCTTTTACTTTGGTCAAGCTACGCTCGACCTCAGAAAAAAGTTAACCCTATGCATAGCTTGGGCCATAAAACATCAGATAGGGTTAGTATCTTCTTAATAACTATCTCTTAAAGTATTAGTTCTTTGTCCTTGCTGAGCTAAACCTCAGACACTTATAACTTACGAAACCTTTATGAAAACATCAGTACTCACCATACATGGCTCTCTTGCTTTTACAAATAGAACATATTGATTTATAACATAATATTCTGTCGCGGTGGTCCGCAAATACATATCAGAATTTTGGAATTCTGATATGTATTTTTGGTCTTCTTATCAATACTTATATTTGATAACCCATTTGATAATGTAAATAAAATTTTGCTCCATAAATGCCTATTTAAATTTGCTAAAATTGTCCATTGAAGCTTTTTATTTCAACCATTTCAATGACCCACATAGAGCTATTATTATTAACTTTTTCAATATTTTTAGAGCTACTCTTTAATTGGGGGAAGGACAACCTTTTTTTGGCGGGTTTTGATATCTTTGAGGGGTGTAATGCTCGTATTTTTTTTTAAAAGTGATGAATATTTGTTTTCTACTTATTAATACCAAAAATTTGATACCCCACTGAATTTAAAAAAAATACCTAACATAACAAACATAAAGTTGGTATATTTTTCCTGTCGTTGGATAAAATAGTTACACATGTGTACCAAACTTTAACTGCCTAGCTATCGTAGTTCCGGAGATGTGAAATCGGACAAACAGACGCACGACAGAAAGTATAAGGGTTTCAAAAATTATCTTCGAAACCCTAACATCTCTTATGATGAGGTGTTCTCATATGAAATTTCATGAACAAATTTTCATGAATATTCCACCTTTCTTTGAAAAAAAGTAAACAAAAGAGAAGACTATACAATTAATTATTGTACAATAAAAAATGATTAACTTTCTATTTCATTGGGGTGTGAAATTTTTATGGATTTTAAAATTGTATTAGAAATAGCTGTTAGAGCAAATTACGGATGAAATTATCAATAAATTGATAACATTTGGGTCAAGATTAATAATTCAAATCTTATGAAATAACTATAAAAATAAAGATATTATTACAGAGGCGGTATTTTGGTTAAATATTGAAACCTAGGTAAGCGCCTGACCTTCGCATGCCCTTCAAAAATTAAAATAAGAATAGTATATTATGCAATTAGGCAGCAAAATGGAATTTTGCAGACGAGTTTTATAAATTAGCCCCCGAGCCGCAGGCGAGGGCAGGCTATTGATATTACCTGCCGAGGCTGGTAATTAACCCATTTGACTGACGAGGCGAAGCCGAGTCAGGCAAATGGCGATTTGCCTGCAGAGGTAGAGCCGATGCAGACAAATGCTAGAACGAGTCAGCAATGTTTCCTTTGGTGCATAGTAGCGCATATATTATTTTATCTACTTACGGCAGAAAAAATATACAAGAGTTAATTATTCTTCAAAATATAAAGCTAATCTTTGTGAAAAAAATACATTACTATTAGGAAAAGAACGATTTTAATTCTACAATGTTACAATAATACAATAATACAAAATACAATAATCCAATAATTCATCAATGTCAACAATGTTTCTATGTTCATTCTCCTTATTAATTATCTGATTCATTATGATTAGTAGCAACTTTTCGTTTGTGTTTATAAAAGTTATCTTTTATATACGTTTTATATTACCTACTGCCTTTATTTAAACAAAATAAATGAACAAAAAATAAAAAAAACCGATGACACAAATTTGACAACTCATTGTAAAAAATTAAAACAAGCCATAGATATCAGGGTTGCCAACTTTATTTTTTTAAATTATATTATAATGTTTTTTTTGTAAAAAAAACTACTTGTATGATAATATTAAAAAAAATTAAAAAACAAACTCAAAGAGTCATTGCTGACAAAGTGAAAAACACTAAAATTTACTTAATAACCTGAAACATAATAACCTCAAATAATTTCATTTCTCCTCCTAGGGAGTTTTGACTTTTTTACCATTATATTTAAATGTACCATTATTCCCTAGGAGGTTTTGTATTACCAAGCAATTTTCCCGTACTGTTTTTAAATATTTTGTTGACAGTGTAGGTAAAATGACATTTTGCAGCTTAAAAACAGTTCGATAATGAGCAATTTTGCAACCGTAAGTAAATAAAATATAAAACTAAATTAATTGCGTTTAGTCACATTAGTACAACTAATGTTAGAGTGGCGGAACCGATTTATTTGTAACTTGTTAGATTTACTTACTTACTATAATAGGCCGGGCCCAGGGTACTAGCCTTAGGCGGGGGGGGGATAATAAATAAATACTTAGACTAAATAAGTTACGGCTAAGATATTATTTACCTCTGTAAAGACAACTATATCAGTTTTTGGGTTCGAAGAGTATTGGAACTACATTATTTTCGCCGTGGTCCCGTATTTATTCCTTATAAATACACAAAAAGTTTCTTTCTCTTTTGCAATAATTTTTTTTTTTTAAAAAGAAGAATGAAGAAAAATATAAGGAGTGGTTCATTACGTGTTCTTCCGCGTAATGAAAGAAATGCTATGCTTGCCTCTTCTGTAAGCATACTATGAGATATGGACCAGAATTTCCCCCAAATCGTTATGGGCTCCTTGCCCAAACAAAATAAATATAATTTTAAAATAATGGTGGGAGTGGGCAATTTCAGGAGTGTAGGCTTGAGGATGTAATTATTTGAAAACAGGCCCCGCCAGGGTGAGGATGTAATGATAGAATTACGTAGAGCCTTAAGAGCCATACAAAGCTGTATCTAAACTCGCATGGTATTAAGAAAGGCTGTGGCCCTTCTAGTCTTAATATCTCATCGCTAGAAAAAATGTTTCGAATCTTTTAATGTTTTTAAATAGGACATGTCCTCTCTACACTATTTTATTATCTCTATACCTAGCTTATTTATTAGATATCAAACTGCTTCTTTCAAGTATGTCAATTGCCGTCGCTTAGCTGAATGACTTTTTATAATTAGTTTTGTCTCGGGTCAGCTAGCGTTGATGAAGTTCAATTCTGAAGTATTATTAACTAAAATAATTGATGAATGACAAGAGGAATTGTAAAATATTGACCAGGTATTTATATTTTGCAGTATGTTCAACTGAAGATAAATTTTTTCAACGCTCAGTTTGATATTTAATAGGTTTTTAATTCGAATTTAATGACGATTTACTCGGGTCAGAAGAATGATGAAAAGGTCTAGGTGAACGGGTATGAACAATGAACGATGTCGACAAGACAAGCTACAAGCAAAAATCTGGCTCGCTACCCATACGTGTTTACTTTGGCTCTTGCTTTATAGAATAAATGGAGCGACGGTTTTTCTATTTCTCTCGCTTAGAGCTCCTTTTCGATTAGGGGTTTAGGCCGGATGTGCCAAGAAGAAGATTTGTGCCCTGTAAATGATGTGTGAGGAAATTTGGCTCGTGATAGTTACACGAGTTTAAAGCTTTGATCTCCCATGTCTGGGTACTGTAACCAAGGCACAGTGCACGATACTGGTGCCTTGTAGCTACAGCGACACTTTTACCTTCTACTCATAGAAAACTATCACTTAAACTAATAAGCGCGTATGCACACATTGTTTTTATATTTATTGATTTCTTAACTAGTTTAATAAATATCCTTAGGATTATTTTTTCTCGTGACTATTGTTACATGGGGTTCGATTCAAATGTACTCCAGCCTCATCTTGATCCTAACTATAAATGATTATTAATTTTTTTTAATCATGTAATCATCATTGTTTTTATATTGGAAAATTTTAAATATTGAAAATTTATTGTTATTTTTTCTTAGTTTATTACCTTAAATCTTATGTCCTATACAATGATTTTAAGCTTAGTTTATCTTTTAAAGCATTAAGAAGATATGAGGGGTTCAGTGTTAAAGTGGACCAAGTCCATCAAACTTGATTTGTCATAAAAGACATTTTAGCCCCTTTTAACCCTGAAACAATTTAGAAATATTTCAGTGCGCAAAGAGACTATGGCGATTTATTGGTACCCCATGAAGCCAATACACATAACAACCTCACACTGATAAAATATACATATTCTCCTACATGAAAACACCTCTATCTCATTTTTTTAAAAAAATGGACTTGGTCCACTTTAACACTGAACCCCTCATATATTGGTTACTTTAAATTATAAATATTGTACTTCTTTTTACACTAAACCAAGATCTCAAATCTAATTTAATTTTTTTTATTTTTCTCTACCCTCGTTTTTGTTCTCTATTACTTTTTTATTGCAGGATGGGCGGAAGAACTGATTTTTATCAGAGTCCATCCTATTTTATACTATAAATTTTTTGTCAAATTCTTTTATTTTATTTGTAATTTAGTATAAATAAACGTATTATTTATTTATTTATAAGACTTAGCCTGCGATTTTAAAAGAAAGAAAGATTATAACTAATTTATAATTAGTCAAATGCATACCCTCTCAACCCATTCCCAAGATTATTTTAATCTTGTAAAATAAATGATGTGCAAAACACATGTTTTTAGCAAATTTCCGAGGAGGAAAAACCGGTAAGATTATGGGTCAAGAAGAGGAAAGAGGGGCGGAGGTAGTCTTTTTGAAATGGGGTCATACTGCTCAAGTATATATAAATAAATATACACACCTGAAACGGATAATTTAGTTGAAATTCCGTTTAGGATTTTTTTGCTTACTCATTACTTTTCTCAAATACCTACGATATAAAACCGGGAAACTAAATATATAGTCCACCAGAAATTGGGCACAAATGAGACACCAGTTAATATTAATTATTTATTACGATATTTCGCTCTAAACACCGAGCATTATCAAGCATATATGAAGACCAATAATTCAAATAATGTATTAAATATATAGTGTTTTTTTCTTTCAAAAAATTGATTTTACTAATAGTTTGAGTCCTATAATACCTCAATCAAAACTTGGACCGACGATAACCAACAGAAAATTTTGGTCGCGTAGCGTTAACGTTTCAGGGAACTTTCAATAAAAAAATATGCTTAAGAGGTAGGTTGCTTGAAAGGAATGGGGAGTGGAGGGATCGACTTCCTTTTCTTCTGATTCCAATTATAAATTGAAAAGAAACTCGTCATATTGGGGAGGTTACGAATCCTAATGTCCGAGAAAAATATTTGACGTCATTCACTAAACTTTTTCATAAACAAAAAGTTTATCCTACAGTTTTATCTTTAACTTTTTTACGTAATTTTCAACTTGATAACTGAACTTGAAAACTTCAATATTTATTGCTTAAGTAATGATTAAGCAGGTGCCGTTTTGCGATAGTAATGAGAAGTCGTGTTTATCAAAGTTTTTTGTATGCTAAATCGAATGAGACAAGTGTAAGATCAATCGAACCATGGTAACCAAAAATGGCATACATACGAATGTTCTCACACATTGTTAAAAAATACCACTGATTGTACAAACAATAAATAATTGTGCACGGTTGGCTTTGGGAAATTAAATGATAGAACCTAGGAAAGTCGAGATTTTTTATTCATCAAAGAACTAAAACGACATAAACTCTGGACTTGGAAGCCTAGGAAAATATTACCATTTTAATTATTCAAGAGAAATAAATTGAAGTTAGTCTAGACAACTCAAAAAATGTATAACTACTCAACTATGATTACGGAAGATCCTACAGGCTTACGATTTTTTGACCATGAATACTTCATTTACAATTTAGGTCATAAATGTGTTTGGGGCATGTGTTAATTGGTTGTGTAAAAATTTGAGGGGGGGCCCTGGGGCCACCCTCTACATGCTCCTTCATCATCATACTATCTATTAAACCGAATCCCTGCAACGCTAAAATTAGTCCTAATTTAATAGACTCATTAATAGTCATGTTACAATTAAGGAATATGTTAAAGAAATAAGAGCGGAAACATGGGAGTGAGTGATGTGAAGACAGAAGGTATCACACCATTTGTTTTATAATTAGCCCGCTGGGTTTCAAAGCAAAATCTCAACCTCTTCTTACATGAACCGAACTAATAAATCTCTCTTACTGTTTAAACAAATCTTAAGAAACATATTTCTAATTTATGTAATTATTATGTCTTTTCTTGTTTGTTTATATTTCATTTTTACGATTTTTAGGTTTAAATAAAAGTTTTATAATATAACAGTTTAAGCTTTATACGTTAAGTCCAATGCCTGAATTGAATTTGAATTCTAAATTAAATATAAGAATAGCTACAGTAGTGACTCTACAGGTAAAAATCCACTTTTAAATCATTATAAAATAAACATACTGGAAGTTCTGTTGTCCTGAACGGTTCTGTGAACATGTTCAGAACATGTCAAAGAAAAAACCTACAGCATAGAGAAACCACCAGGTCCCAAAACACATAAAACGGATTGTTCAGATAAAATTTGGGTTTCCGATTTCAAGTGTAAGTACTCCGTCGATATGCTTACAAATTATTATTTAGCATTTACTCTCACTATGTGTTTAAGCCAAATAAACCGTATAGCTTAAATGGAGAACATAACTCTTAGGACAGTAAAAGAGAAAATTTATTAGATTGAAATGATTATGTGCGTGAAATGGTTATTACTCTATAATATCTAGTGATAGCGATAACCTCACTTATCACCTCTTATCTAGCAACCCATAAATCTTAAATAGACAGATATTTACTATTTACTAATAATTTTTATTATATAGTTTGTTATTATAATTATGAATTGCTATAACAAACATTTTTTACAAACAATTCATTTATGGATAAGAAATTAAAAGTGCACCGAAAACAAAAAAAATGAAAAAAAGTTAGCTAAATTAACGAATTTGGTAGACCTTGGATTTTATAAATAATAACTTTAATAAAAATATTGTAAAATTTCCAAGAGGCCTTCCGCCTCTGTTCCAGAGGCGCAACAAGCCAGGGGTCTATTACAGTTGTTGTCCTGTAGCAGTTGGTCGTTTTTTTATAGTTTTATGGAAGTGGTAAACTCCCGCTATATCCGATCCGTTCTCCCGGTATATCCGATTTGTTCTCCCGCTATATCCGATCCGTTCTCCCGGTATATCCGATCCGTTCTCCCGCTATATCCGATCCGTTCTCCCGGTATATCCGATCCGTTCTCCGGCTATATCCGATCCGTTCTCCCGCTATATCCGATCCGTTCTCCAGCTATATCCGAACCGTTCATATGTTAACCACACAAAGCAGTATGTTTCTATTAAATTTCTACCTGATCCACCATTTTAGTATTCATTAATTTTTGCTCATTATATTTTAGTAATTTTTGTGGCTTAATGACGTCAAATTAGTCATAAACAAAAAGTTCGGAACATTTACTAGGTAAATTTTTGTACGTTCAATGTAAGTTGTACGTACAAAAAATGTAATTTTTGTACGTGAATGTAAGTTCAATTTTAATCTAACCAAGTCCGAAAGTTGTCTTATGTCATAGAAACGTAAATATATACGTACATACATTTTCCATTTACTAACCAAACATATGTTTATTACTTAAACAGATACCTTCGTGTCATTTTCCTACTCATCTGCGTGTTTTATGCTTTTTCTTATTTAAATTTGCCAGGATTTATTTTGAAGTTTAAACTATATAATAAATATAATCCCTAATATGAACTATGTTCTCATCATCTTGGCGTCTTGTCTGATATTTATGTCTCAATAATAGAAATTCAAAAATATTACATAAGTATTTTATATACAATTCTTAAACTTAGTCAGAAGGATATCTTATATTTTTCTTCAAGCAGTATTTTAATTATTTTGTGTGTTATTTCTATTAATTCATAATTAATGGTATCAAGTCCTTCCCTTTCTAAAATATCATACTGAAGGATGAACTGGCAGCCAGATATACGTATACTGACCTAAACTTGTTTCATGATAGAATAGTTTGCTGCTGAAGCTAAAGTAATTTATAAATCGTTCTCCTAAGCCTAGAACAGATTTATTGCGTGCACACGAAAGTACTTGCTACATGTGCTTTTTATTCCATATTCTTATCAATCAAAATTCCTAGGTACCGAACATCTTGGCATTGACCGAATATTGCTGTGTAACTACAATGATTGCATTTTAGCTACAATAATTTATCTGGCAATTTGAGCTGCGCTATTAATTTTGCCAAGGTTTATCGTTATTTGAATGTACTTTATTCAAGGATCCTGCTCCGGCAATAGAACAGCATATGTATTGCGTTTTCGAGATACTTAATTAGAGCCTATTTCCATCGAACCAATTATTAATTAGATTTATTCCTATCTTAATCTAAATACGTTTCCAAGTTTTTTTTAAATCGCTAAAGTGTCATCTGCAAAAGAGGTCAAATTTAAATTCTTTTGAACTCGAGTAGTACTTTTGGACTCGAGTAGGTCCATCAGATAAATGATAAACAATATTGGCTCTAACCAGATTCCTTGAGGGATATCTTTGTTTATCTCTTCACTCAGAAGCCTCAGAGATCAAACATGCACTCAGAGATCAAACATAACTTGCTGTTTTCTATTGCTCAGATATGATTTAAATAAATTAAGTGCTATTTCTCTAACTCCAATTCTTTCTAGTACCTCTAATAATAAACTGAGATTTTCCGTATCGAAAGCTTTATATAAATCTAAAAATATGTCCATAACTTTATTTTCAGATAAAGTCCAGAGAGCTTATTCCTCAGTTATGCTATAGATTGCATCTTCTGTGCTTAGTTCTTGTCGAAACCCTAATTATTGGCTACTAATTATTTTATTTTATTCAATTTAGGTGAATCAGTCTGGGTTTATTTACTTTTAAAAAAAAGCTTAAAAAATGTTAAAATCAGTGAAATATGTCTATAATTTGTAAGTTCTATTCTATCCCCACTTCTGAAAAATGACACAACTACTGCTTGTTTTACCTCAGAAAAATTCCTTGACTAATGCACAAAACATTGAACAATAGGAACAACGACAATATTGGTAAAGCTAGAGAGACACCATTGTGCCCAGGGGCCGTACTCCTACTTAATGATGTGCTTAGTTTGATTATTTCGTCTTTGTCGACAAGGAAAAATGCAATTGATCTATTACAAGTTTAATGTGCAAATCTTTCTATCCTTATAATTACATATTGTATTGGCAATATTCACCTATCTTAGATAAATACTGATTCAATTCTTCAGGGATTCCTGATTCCTTGAGGGATATCTTTGTTTATCTCTTTATTCAAAAGCGGACATTATAGAACTTCACTAATACTAGTTTTACCTTTTTATTCGTTGCTTTGTTTACAGTTATTAAGAAATGTAACACTAATATCAGCTTTACTAAGATTAGGTCTAATGACTTATAACTAAATCAACCTGTGATTGATTTTTGAAATAAGTTACTCTAGTATAAACATGCTGGAAGATATGATGATAACAGATATACACACATACAGACAGACAAAGTGGCAAAACTAGGAGTTAAAGGAGGTCTTAAAACAACTGAAACAAATAACTTAGGAAAAATGTCTAGTATTTCGGATTTTTTAAAGCAAAACAATATACTTTTCTAATACACCTACAACGGTGTTAATAAGGAAAAGCAAATAACCTGATATCGGTAGAGCGTTGGGCAGTATTCTAGAACAATGCTTGGGAATCACTGAACCTGATTCAATTATGAACAAAAGGTACAACTTTTTTTAGTATTTTGTAAACAAAAGCATAAAACTATAACAAAATTTATGGAATGATTTAGTTACTTATTATTACAAATATATCTAATCGGTTTTTAGATATCTTAGCGAGGAAAACAGAACTTAAGTATGTGAGTGCGGAGCCCGAGCAAAGCGAAGGTTGTGGCATCACACCTGAAACCGATAATTCCAGTCACATCCCGGTTTCGGATTTTTTGCGAACACAACAAGTATTACAAAAATCACTAACAAAAATACTAACCAACACTAACCTTACTAAACCACATTCTAAATAATAACTAACTCCTTAACCATTTCATTTTGTTTTAAATTTTTATTTTATTCATTTATAATAGTACAACAACCCTCTTCAAATTCACTCTTTATTATTATTTTAGACTATTTTCATATTTATTAAAAATGTAAAAAATCTTTCCTTTTTAAGTAAATTAATATTTAAATTAGTATTACAAGCGCAGATCACCCCTCTGCAGCGCAGTTCTTTTTTAAGAATTAAAGCACCTACTTTATTGTAACAACTTTACGAAACTCTTTCTGTAAAAATTTTAAATAAAGGAATTTAAATTTAAAAAAAAAAAACCCTTTTCCTATATACCTACGATATAAATTAGGAAAAGTAAAAAGATAAATAACAATTAGTAATTACATTATAAACTGGGATTGAAATCGTTTTGAGCCCATGTTATTAATTCAGGGAGGAGTATTTTCTTCATAAAAACCGTCACTAATCTCTTTTTTTCACTTTTCCTCATTTATACTGTAGATATATAGGAAAAGTATTGTGTTTGCAAAAAATTCCGAAAACGAGATGTCACAGGAATCATCCGTTTTAGGTGTTTTAAAGGCCTCCTATGTAGTGTCGACAAAGTTGTCTGTCTGTATGTGTGTGTATATTTTTTCATTATTGTAATAATAATAATAATAATATCCATACATACGATATATATATATATATATATATATATATATATATATATATATATGCATAGAATAATGAAATTATGTTTTTGACAGATATAAATGAAATGTATACTTCTTTTAAAGATTTTTTCTAAAGTATGAGAGCCCCCAGTAGAAAACTAGAGCGGGGGCTCCGTCTCGTTCTCAATATTATCCTTCTTGTTCTTATTATTATTTTTGTGCTTCAAAAATTATTACACGCGTGTGTGTGTGTCTGTTATCATCATAGCTTCCAGTGTATTTATGCTAGAGAGTTGAAACTTGCTACAAAAATCAATCTATTGGGTAGTTGTGCTATCCTAAAAATATGACATCGATAAACCACATTAATGACAGCAAAAATCATAAAACGTGGAAAAATAAAGGAATCGGATTGAGATTTGACTCGCATGTAGCCATGTATAAGACTAACATATGTGACAAGTTTTATCTCATTATCAACATTAGTTTCATTTATATCGAATCACTTATACGTTTTTAAAACAATTGTACAAAAATCTGTAAATAACCTAATTGAGTTGAAATGTAGTACCAGAGTATTCCTATACGCAATAAATTAGTGCACTTAGTTTCGTTTTAATACGACAGGTATATTCATAATTTTTGTTTGATCATACAGCGTATCTAGCGCAGTCAGTGCCTAGATGGGTGACCGCTGGCTAAGGTTTATTGCCAGCGGTCACCCATCTAAGCACTGACTGCGCTGTGAGGACGAGCGAAGCGAGTCCGAAGTTGGGTTGCGGTGTAAATTTAACGAATCGTATATTCTGAGGATGAGTATATTCAGGAAGGATGAGCGTAGCGAATCCGATGTAACTTATATAATATAATTATTATATAAGTTCCTGTTTTATTGATAATTCAGGGCACTATAGGACAATTATATCAACTTCTTATTAACTGAATTTCACCTTCCACTTAGTGCATGACATGCGTATATCCAGAGGAGAGGGCGGAGTATAGTTTAGAAAAAGTAGATGTTTTTAATCCCTCTATAGCACCCTGAATTATCTATTAACGTGTTATAATCAGTAACATATAATAGTGTAGAGAATAAAATATCTAGTTATATCACTCCGGTTGTTTGTGTAAATTTAAAATTTAGCTTTTGCTCCCATAGCGTTTTGAAGCAAGTAGGTTTTATAAGACTATAAAAATATTGTTACCTGAAGCTGCACGAGGGTCATCCGGCACTACTTGATAGCTTCTATCTGAAAACAAACATAGTAGTATCAGTAACAAGAAAGCTGAGCTGAAGCCGTAAACAATGGGATGTATTAGTGTAGTAATCTATGGGCTGTAGCAGTGAAATACTATGGGTTGTAGCAGTGAAGTAAGCTATGGACTGTAGCAATGCAGTAATCTATGGGCTGTAGCAGTGAAGTAAGCTATGGACTGTAGCAATGCAGTAATCTATGGGCTGTAGCAGTGAAGTAAGCTATGGACTGTAGCAATAAGTAATCTATGGGCTGTAATGAAGTAATCTATGGGCTGTAGCAGTGAAGTAAATCTATGGGCTGTAGCAGTGAAGTAATCTATGGGCTGAGCAGTGAGTGGCTATGGGCTGTTTGTAAAACTATGGGCTATGTAGCGACATAGAAGTAAACGAACATGACATGACAGATACCAACTGCCTGGTTTTAGAAATAAAAAGCCTTAAACTTAAAGTAATCGCCTTGTACAGATCTCCTAGTGGTCTTGTAAAGCCATTTTTAAAATAATTAGACACTCTACTTAAAAATATTAATAATAATAAAATAGTTATGACTGGTGACATAAACTTGGATCTTTTCAGTCTAGGAAATCGACCGGCAGACCAACTAACTGACGAATACATAAACATACTTACCAAATACAAGATGGAATGCCTTATTGAAGGGCCGACAAGAGTAACTACTGACACAAAGACTACCATTGACCACTTATTTGCTAGCAGTTTATTAGCAAACAACATGTTTGCTTGCATGATAGAGACTTACATAACAGATCACTATACTATATTCTTACACGTGACGAAAACTAAAAATAAAAAGACACTGACAAATTTAACCAACAAATACAAACTTAAATTACAACTTAAAAAAGAGAACTGGACAGACGTTACTAACCAAATGGATATTCATGCAGCAACTAACACATACATACAAAAACTAAAACAGATCATAGACACTTCAACCGAAACTAAACCCATACCTAAACGAAAATATTCATCTATACAACCATGGATGACTCAAGTACTTATAAAATCACTCAGAACTTATGAAAAGCTTAAGCAAAAGTTATACAAACAACTATTTAATTTAGAATTAAAGCAAAAAACTCAAATGTATCATAAACAATTTGTAAAATTAATAAAGAAATAAAAAATAAAGAATCAAAAAATAAAGTAATAAAGAAATTCAAAAATAAAGAAATCAAAAAATCGGATATGAGACAAATCCGTTGGGAAAGGAAAATATCCGAGACGCCCCATACCCGATTTTATAAGAGCGGTATCGAAAATTTTAAAACAATAAGGATTGAAAGTTTATTTATTGCGCATGTGAACTGTACAACGTGTCAAGACTCTGAGACTTGACACTATCGATTTTTTACTTTTTCGTATTAACTCCATTATGAAGTATGTTTATATATATATATATATATATATATATATATATATATATATATATATATATATATATATATATATATATATATATATATAATATATAATTTTTTTCGGACACATATATGTTTGGTACCCAGAAGTTAATCTGAATCGATCTCCCCCACTCCCCTCCTTAACTTCCATAATCCTAACAACTCCATAAGCGTCATTTCCATTATGAAAATTCGCTAAATAGTAAAAATGATACGATCTACAATAATTTATAATTAATTAAAGAGTTG
Organism: Microvelia longipes; assembly: GCA_018340805.1. Taxonomy (NCBI): domain Eukaryota; kingdom Metazoa; phylum Arthropoda; class Insecta; order Hemiptera; family Veliidae; genus Microvelia; species Microvelia longipes. The sequence continues at coordinate 6,614,690 of JACMZG010001893.1, read as the reverse complement.
CGAAAAACGAGCTATCAAGATCTGAAAGGGGTGAAGGGGGATCAGACTTGTTTAAACCGTCTATGGAAGACTTGCTATCACTACCATGAAACTTGGCTAGGCACGAGACGCTGTTAATTAACCGAGATAAGCTATATGACAAATGTGGACTGGAAACGGTACAATTAGAATCAACTTAAGCTTAGCAGTCCTAACAAGCTTTGATTCGCTACATAAATGTTTTCATTGACTAATTATCGTTATTTGTAATACATTCATCTTGCACAAATTTTTAAATAAATCAGAATCCTAATTTTTATCAATTTTTTTATTTATTGACTAATTATAGTTATTTATATTCCATTCGTCTTTGACATGTTTTTAAATGTGGCACTTTTGTGGTGTTTAAGTCTTTTTACGGAACAAATGAGGCTGGAAGTATTTTGAAAACATGGATTAAAGAAGCCTGTTTTTTTTATTTAAACTATGTCATGTTAAACAAAATTTACACTTTACACCAAAAACAACGTAATCCAATGTACTTTAAACAATCAATAAGACACCATGTGATAGTTCAAAAAATTCGTGCAGTTCAAACAATATGTAGTGCTTAGCTTAAAGCCTGTTTTAAGGAATATAGTATAATATTGTATTGTAGGCTGATAATAACCGCACAATTGGGGCAATTCTTGATCATTTGTACTAAACACAATGCTATTGATCAGGTTTATTATTTTTTTTCTTTAGTTATGAGTCAGGTATGACCTATATAATGCTCCACAGGTATACCACACTACACTATATACTAAACTGTAAATTATATACTGTATTCATAATATAACTGTACACTATATACTGTATTCATAATATAACTGTACACTATATACTGTATTCATAATATAACTGTACACTATATACTAAATATATCTCTACATATTTATCATTTTTTCACCTTCGATTTCTTTCTCTGCAAAAATACAGCTGTTTATAATATAACCAATAATTATATTATTGGTATTTCTATATTTTTAACAGCATGAGTAGTTTTTTTAGTTTTTTTTACTTCCCTGTTTATTATAAATTATTCACTTATAAAAAGTTTTTATTTTTAGGTATTAACGTGTAACATGAATATGCTCAGTATGGAGAGAAATATAGTTCTATAAAAACAATATCACATAGTCTAATTTGTGCCCACTCATAACTACTACTACTACTATAATTATTATCAAATAATCATTGATAGGGATTCAGGCAATGAAAATACGCCGCCAGAATTGAAACTTTTGGCCAACGAGGCGATGGAAAGAAGTGAACCGACAAATGTTTATACATTATACTGTTTCTATTCTAAATAATTGTTTCCTATTACTAAGTCCGAAAAAATTGCACAAGCTACACGACTAGGAATAGCCTTTTTACCTTTAAGCTTATTACCCCAAATCTATTTACCGTCCCGCTTCGCATGTCAATAAATATAGTCGCCATGGTAAAAAAGACCTTCTTCACAGTCTTGTAATATAATATACTATTTAAAATCCTTAAATAAAAATAACCTCTGTTCCAAAAAGAGGTAAGCGAGTTTCTTGCAGCTCTAGCAAGATGCAGCGCAAGCAAGAGAAGCAGTTTTATTTTTGAAAGAGTTAATAAGTTGCTTTAGGGATGAAGGATAATATAAGGAGGAAATGAAGGAGGGAAGCGAAGGGGTAGTAAAGGAGGGAAGCGAAGGAGGGAAGTGAAGGAGGGAAGTGAAGGAGAGAGGTGAAGGAGGGAAGCGAATAAGGGAAGTGAAGGAGAGAGGTGAAGGAGGGTCGCGAATAAGGGAAGTGAAGGAAGGAAGTGAAGGAGAGAGGTGAAGGAGGGAAGCGAATAAGGGAAGTGAGGAGAGAGGTGAAGGAGGGAAGCGAATAAGGGAAGTAAAGGAAGGAAGTGAAGGAGAGAGGTGAAGGAGGGAAGCGAATAAGGGAAGTGAAGGAGAGAGGTGAAGGAGGGAAGCGAATAAGGGAAGTGAAGGAGAGAGGTGAAGGAGGAAGTGAAGTGAAGGAGGGAAGCGAAAAGGGAAGTGAAGGAGAAGAGGTGAAGGAGGGAAGCGAATAAGGGAAGTGAAGGAGAGAGGTGAAGGAGGGAAGCGAAGAAGAGAGGTGAAGGAGGAATGATGTCATTTGTTTAAATGTTTTGTTCCTCTGTATCAAAAATATTTTAAATGGAAATAAAGTTTTTATTTATTTAAGTGAAGGAGGGAAGTGGACAGTGGAGTCACTTCTTTTATAGAGTCGATATGCTAAACTCCATAAGCTATTGATTTTATGATGTATTTATTTGCTACTCTGTGTTTCATATCCCATTTTGCTATAAGCATTGCAATTCTAGATGATATTGTTACATTAACTTTTATACATTTATTGTGCTACTTTCTGTATATGCTCTATATGGTATTTAGCATATGCCTAACTCTCATATTCTTAACTCTTATATGCTTAATTTATCTGTTCATATGTCATGCTTTATTACTGTGAGCATGAATGATAAATTCAAGTAATGAACTGATCCGTTTATACGTTTACATCGAATTTATTAAAAAAATGCTTATGATATAGTTGGCACGTTTTATTATTGTAGGAAAGAATGATGAATTTTAGCAATAAACTAATGCTAAAATAGAGATATCAAGAAGGTTTATTTAAGTATAACATGATTCAGCTAGCATACAAGTGTTGATACAAGAAACAAGTGAAAAACATAGGTTAACTTACTCATCCATGTGAAGCTAATTTTTTAAAGAAACATGAACAATAGACCATGTAAACATCCATCTACATTTGAAATAATTTTTCATTTCATAGCTTGTTCCTATATAGATTGTAACTTGTTTGTCGCACTGCTTTTGATAAAAAGAGAGAGCAACACATTTTGACAGATTGTAAAGCAGATGTTGCCAGAAAGAAGTGGGGGTTCGAGGTAGCCCACTAAAAATAGAGGTTCATTATAAGAGCTCAAAGAAATTTTTTTTAGTTTTGACTGATTGCGACCGGCTCCATAAGAAAATGTCTTAGAGATTCCTCTAATTACTGTGACACTAGATTTTTATTATAACTATTTGGCCCGTCCTATTAGACAGACTAATTCTTTTTTTATATCTTCTTGTTTTTTTTTCTTACTTCTAAGGAAAAATATATGTTCCTGTTAAACGTCTGTATCGATTTGTGCAACTATTAACTAAATAAACTTTTTCTTCTTCATGTCGACGGGTTTTTAATCAGAATATTTAGTTAATAGAAAAAATATAGTTTTATAAATAAAAAAAAAATAAGAAGATTACTTTTCTTAATTTAATTTTTTTAGAAGATTTAATTAGTACAAATTGAAATGGCACCTAGCCTCTCTTATTTGTAGTTTTAGATTATGTTTTCATTTTTTAAAATCACATTTCGAATTCTTATTTCTCATTTATTTGTTTATAAGCAAGTAAAAATATATATGTGTGTATTCATTATTACTTTTTTTATGAAAAAAAAGTAGTGAAAAATTTAGCTTGCAGTTGTAAGAACAGAAAAACTGATGAAATAGTGGGAATAGTATCAGTATGAATACAAACAATCCAGGGGACATCTCGGTTTCAGGGCAATCACAGGGGACATCTCGGTTTCAGGGCAATCACAGGGCATCTCGGTTTCAGGGCAATCACAGGGGACATCTCGGTTTCAGGGCAATCACAGGGGACATCTCGGTTTCAGGGCAATCACAGGGGACATCTCGGTTTCAGGGCAATCACAGGGGACATCTCGGTTTCAGGGCAATCACATGGGACATCTTGGTTTCAGGGCAATCACAGGGGACATCTCGGTTTCAGGCAATCACAGGGGACTCTCGGTTTCAGGGCAATCACAGGGACATCTCGGTTTCAGGGCAATCACAGGGGACATCTCGGTTTTCATCACATGGGACATCTTGGTTCAGGGCAATTCACAGGGGGTTTCAGGGCATCACAGGGGACATCTCGGTTTCAGGGCAATCACAGGGACTCTCCAGGCGTACTAAACTCATAGTATAATTAGAAATATATATAATGTTAAAAGACATGCGAAAAAGGTTTTTTTTTACCGTGACGAATATATGTACTGTCGAAAAAGCAGCCATTTTTTCTAGTGTAGTAATAGAAAACTAGTATTTAGAATAAACAATAGAATGTATATAAATTTGCCGGTACTCTTCTTTCGATCGCCTAGTTGGCTAAAGTTTAAATTCTGGTGGCGTTTTTTCATGTCTGAAACGCTATTTATGATTACTTAATAATGATAATATAATTAGTAAATTATAATAAAAAACTATAATAAAAACTTTTTTTCTGAAAGTAACAAAACTTCGTCAACAAAAGCATTATTTATTTAATAAGGAAAAGAAGAACAAGGATGGTAATATTATAATCTTGTTGTTATTTATTAATAATTAATAAATTAATAGTGATTAATTTAAAATCAAGTATAAATTAAAAAAAGAACAAAATTTAAAGTAAATTCAAAGTATTCTTTATCATTAAAATTAAATAAAAAGCGATATAAAAACATGAACAAAAGAGAGAACAGCATATGAGTAGCTTAAAAGCATCCGAACTCATTTACGGACTGACTAATTGAACGTGAATGAGTAGCTTAAAGCACCCGAACTCATCTTCCTTCTGCATAACATTAGAAGGCCAGGACAAATAAGAAAATTTAAGGGATTAAATTTTTCATTTTCATCAGAAAATAACATTTACGAGGTAGTTTAAGTGAAGGAAGAAAGCGGGAGGGGGATCAATTTCTCTTAGCTTTCTGATTCCAACGATATATATGTTGTCAAGGTATATAATTAGTACATAAACCTTGACAACATATATCTTTGAAGTCAGAAAGCTAAGAGAAATTGATCCCCCTCCCGCTTTCTTCCTTCACTTAAACAACCTCGTAAGTGTTATTTTCTGATGAAAATGAAAAATTTAATCCCTTAAATTTTCTTATTTGTCCTGGCCTTCTAATGTTATGCAGAAGGAAGATGAGTTCGGGTGCTTTTAAGCTACTCATTCACGTTCAATTAGTCAGTCCGTAGATGAGTTCGGGTGCTTTTAAGCTACTCATTCACGTTCAATTAGTCAGTCCGTAGATGAGTTCGGGTGCTTTTAAGCTACTCATTCACGTTCAATTAGTCAGTCAGATGAGTTCGGGTGCTTTAAGCTACTCATTCACGTTTCATTAGTCAGTCTAGATGAGTTCGGGTGCTTTTAAGCTACTCTTTCACGTTCAATTAGTCAGTCCGTAGATGAGTTCGGGTCCTTTTAAGCTACTTATTCACGTTCAATTAGTCAGTCCGTAGAGTCTGACTAGACTCTAACTTGCCGACTCTTAAAGTGCTATCCCAGATTAATATTTTAATTCAATATTATTAGAGCTTGCATTAAATTAACATTTACGTTGAATAGTTGTTGTTGCTAACAATAAAATGTGAAAGAAATCCATCTATCTCCCACTCCCACCAACCAGTAATTCCGCCCTCCGAATAATGTAATATGAGCGGGAATCAATAGCAATTAGTAGTGTTTGTTTAATCATTGAACATACAAAAAAATATCGTAAACTGAGAGGGGGAGAGAAAATACGCCAAAAATGAGCTGTTTATGGTGATGCACTGTAGTAATAGATTTTTCAATTTATGTGCAACATTCGCTATTTAGTAAATTAAATTATTTACCTCAAGCGGTACTTCCTTCTTAAAGATAAACTATACAAATTTTTAAATAAATTACAAAGCGTAATGGGATAGTCAATGTTATTTTTATAAGTCGTTGCCACTGAATTTTCAATGTTTAAATTAATTAAGGAAATATTTATTTCGTGACCTATGGATTTTTTAAACGCAACACAAGCTGCGAAACTGGTAGTCATGAGCCATTAAAATAACCAACCAGCCATAGCGCAACACTTAATCTGTTATCGCGCGTTATTTACCTTCTAATTGGCCAAACCCTGTGTTTTACACTTTTTATAAAGTTAAGTATTTTTTATATTAATTTAGTTTATCGATGAGAAAATTTTGTGCGTAAATGTAATTCAGGTGAACATAAATAAATTCTGGCTTTAATGCCAAGAGAAACTTGTATTTAACCTGTACATTATTTAAAAATGTTTTTCTTCACAAGAAAAATCTTCTTTAAACTAAATGAAAAAATTAAAATTAACCCATGTTATTAAACTTTTTTACGTTGAGCCAACCGAAAAACGCGACTCAACAAGCAGTTAACTGAAAATATCAAATGTAGAAAGTGTATTAGAGTAGGTATGAGTGTAACATATACTACTTATGTATGTATACTTGCATTGTATTGTATATGACTGGATATATATTCTAAAACAATATGTTCATGAACAAAATGTTGCGAGAAGTGTTTTAGTTTGATCCTAGAAATCTTGAAACGTTTGTAAAAACCAATTAGGAGGTCTTAAAAACACCTAAACGGATAATTCTTGTGACATCCCGGTTTCGGACTTTTAGCAAACACAATACTTTTCTTATATACCTACGGTATAAATAAAGAAAAGTATAAATATATTCATTCCCTCAATCCTCTCTTCTCTACTAAATTCCGTTTAAGTATAAAGAAGAATAAAAACAATATAATCATCCACTATTCCGTAAGTGCATTGAAAATAAAGGAAATGACTACAGTAAGTGCATTGAAATATAAGGAAAATGACTACAATATAATCATCCTCCATTCCGTAAGTGCATTGAAATATAAGGAAAATGACTACAATATAATCATCCTCCATTCCGTAAGTGCATGAAATATAAGGAAAATGACTACAATATAACATCCTCCATTCCGTAAGTGCATTGAAATATATGGAAAGTGAAAACAATATGATCATTCTCTAAGGGTCTCACTACACTTTCAGTTCTTTCAGGTACAAAGAAAAAAGATAACAGTATTATAAATCTTTGAAGATCCTCAATTTCTAACATTACAAAGAAAAAAGAAGGTACAAAGAAGAATGAGAACTGTCTAATAATTCTTTGGAAATCCTCTTTATATGGAAAATAAAAACAATATAATCATCCTCTATTCCGTAAGTGCATTGAAATATATGGAAAATGAAAACAATATGATCATTCTGTAAGAGTCTCTCTACTCTTTCAGTTCTTTCAGGAACAAAGAAGAATGAGAACAGTGTAATATTTCTTTGAAAATCCTTAATTTCTAACGTTACAAAGAAGAAAGAAGGTACAAAGAAGAATAAGAAAAGTCTAATAATTCTGTGATAATCCTATATTCCTAATGTTATAAAAAAGAAAGAAGGTACAAAGAAGAATGTAATCATTAAAGCAATATAATCATTACCCTAAAGTCCTTTGAAGTATAAAAGAAGAATAAAAACAATATAATCATTTACTCCTAAAGTCCTTTGAAGCATAAAGAAGAATAAAAACAATATAATCATTTACCTCCTAAAGTCCTTTGAAGTATAAAGAAATAAAAGCATATAATCATTTATCCTAAAGTCCTTTGAAGTATAAAGAAGAATAAAAGCAATATAATCATTTACTCCTAAACTCTTTAAAGTAAGGAAGAATAAAAAATAAATCATTTACTCCAAAACCCTTTAAAGAATAAAAACAATATAATCATTTACTCCTAAAGTCCTTTGAAGTATAAAGAAGAATAAAAACAATATAATCATTTACACCTAAAGTCGTTTGAAGTATAAGAAAGAATAAAAACAATATAATCATTTACACCTAAAGTCCTTTGAAGTATAAAGAAGAATAAAAACAATATAATCATTTACTCCTAAATTCCTTTGAAGTATAAAAAAGAATAAAAACAATTAACATTACACCTAAAGTCCTTTGAAGTAAAGAAGAATAAAAACAATATAATCATTTACAAATCTAAGAGAAATAAACAATGTTACACCTAAAGTGAAGTATAAGAAGAATAAAAACAATATAATCATGTACTCCTAAAGTTCTTTGAAGTATAAAGAAGAATAAAAACAATATAATCATTTACACCTAAAGTCGTTTGAAGTATAAAGAAGAATAAAAACAATATAATCATTTACTCCTAAACTCCTTTAAAGTATAAGGAAGAATAAAAACAATATAATCATTTACTCCAAAAGTCTTTTAAAGAATAAAAACAATATAATCATTTACTCCTAAAGTTCTTTAAAGTATAAGGAAGAATAAAAACAATATAATTATTTACTCCAAAAGTCCTTTAAAAAATAAAAACAATATAATCATTTACTCCTAAAGTCCTTTAAAGTATAAAGAAGAATAAAAACAATGTAACCATTCTTTTAAAATCCTCTATTCCATAAGTTTATTAAGGTCCAAAAGTAAAAAAACATATTATTCTCTTAAGCTTTCTCTACTTCTTAAGTTTATTGAGATAAGAACAATAGCAATTCCGTCGAGGTCCTCTGCTCCTAAATATTATCCAGGTGTAAAAAAAATAAAATTAAAGGTAATCATTCTTTCAAGATTCATTAATCCTAAAGTCCTATCAAAATAAAATTATTTTCTCATAAGATTCTCTGCTTTTAGACTTATTTCAAGTACAAAGAAGAAAAAAATATAATTATTAATTTAAGTTTCTCTACTCTTAAAGTCGTTTCCAGTATGTAGAAGAATGTAAACATTCTCTCAAGATCCGCTAGTCGTAAATTTTTTAAGTACAAAAAAAAAATTCGATGTAATTATTCTTGAAGTTCCTTCAAGTTCAAGTTCCTTCAAAACAAAATAATCATTCTTTAAAGGTCCCCTTACTCTTGATGTTCTTTCAAGTACAAAGAAGTAGGAAATAAAATAATCATTCCTTAAAGGTCTCTTTACTCTTGAAGTTCTTTCAAGTACAAAGAAGAAGGAAATAAAATAATCATTCTTTAAAGTCCTTTACTCTTAAAGTTCTTTCAAGTACAAAGAAGAATGAAAAAAAATAATCATTCTTTAAAGGTCCCCTTACTCTTAAAGTTCCTTCGAGTGCAAAGCAGAATAAAAACAAAATAATCATTCTTTAAAGTCCCCTTACTCTTAAAGTTCTTTCAAGTACAAAGAAGAATGAAACAAAATAATCATTCTTTAAAGGTCCCCTTACTCTTAAAGTTCCTTCGAGTGCAAAGCAGAATAAAAACAAAATAATCATTCTTTAAAGGTCCCCTTACTCTTAAAGTTCTTTCAAGTACAAAGAAGAAGGAAATAAAATAATCATTCTTTAATGGTCCCCTTTCTTGAAGTTCATTCAAGTACAAAGAAGGAGGAAATAAAATAATCATTCTTTAATAGTCCCTTTACTCTTGAAGTTCCTTCAAGTGCAAAGCAGAATGAAAACAAAATAATCATTCTTTAAAGGTCCTTTACTTTTTGAAGTTCCTCAAGTGCAAAGCAGAATGAGAACAAAACAATCATTTTTTAAAGGTGTTCTTACTCTTGAAGTTCCTTCAAGTGCAAAGAAGAATAAAAACAAATAATCATTCTTTAAAGGTCCCTTTACTCTTGAAGTTCTTCAAGTGCAAACAGAAAGGAAATAAAATAATCATTCTTTAAAGGTCACATTACTCTTAAAGTTCTTTCCAAGTACAAAGAAGGAGGAAATAAATAAATCATTCTTAAAGGTCTCTTTACTCTTAAAGTTTTCAAGTACAAAGAAGAATGAAAACAAAGTAATCATTCTTTAAAGGTCCCTTTACTCTTTAAGTTCCTTCAAGTGCAAAAGCAGAATGAAAACAAAATAATCATTCTTTAAAGTCCCCTTACTCTTGAAGTCTTTCAGTACAAAGAAGAAATAAAATAATCATTCTTTAAAGGTCCCTTTACTCTTAAAGTTCTTTCAAGTACAAAGAAGAATGAAATAAAATAATCATTCTTTAATGGTCCCTTTACTCTTGAAGTTCCTTCAAGTGCAAAGAAGAATAAAACAAATAATCATTCTTTAAAGGTCCCTTTAACTCTTGAAGTTCTTTTCAAGTGCAAAGCAAAGGAAATAAAATAATCATTCTTTAAAGTCACATTACTCTTAAAGTTCTTTCAAGTACAAAGAGAGGAAATAAAATAATCATTCTTTAAAGGTCTCTTTACTCTAAAGTTTTTTCAAGTACAGAAGAAGATGAAAACAAAGTAATCATCTTAAAGGTCCCTTTACTCTTGAAGTTCCTTCAAGTGCAAAGCAGAATGAAAACAAAATAATCATTCTTTAAAGGTCCCCTTACTCTTGAAGTTCTTTCAAGTACAAAGAAGAAGGAAATAAATAATCATTCTTTAAAGGTCCTTTACTCTTAAAGTTCTTTCAAGTACAAAGAAGAAATGAAATAAATAATCATTCTTTAATGGTCCCTTTACTCTTGAAGTTCTTTCAAGTGCAAAGCAGCATAAAAACAAATAATCATTCTTTAAAGTCCCTTTACTTTTGAAGTTCCTTCAAGTGCAAAGCAGAATGAGAACAAAACAATCATTTTTTAAAGGTCACTTTACTCTTGAAGTTCTTTCAAGTGCAAAGCAGAATGAAAACAAAATAATCATTCTTTAAGGTCCCTTTACTCTTGAAGTTCTTTCAAGTACAAAAAAGAATAAAAACAAAGTAATCATTCTTTAAAGGTCCCTTTACTCTTGAAGTTCCTTTAAGTGCAAAGAAGAATGAAAACAAAATAATCATTCTTTAAAGGTCTCTTACTCTTGAAGTTCTTTCAAGTACAAAAAAGAATGAAAACACAAGTAATTATTCTTTAAAGGTCCTTAACTCTTGACGTGCCTTTAAGTACAAGAAAATGAAAACAAAATAATCATTCTTTAAAGGTCCCTTTACTCTTGAAGTTCTTTCAAGTACAAAGAAGAATGAAAACAAAATAATCATTCTTTAAAGGTCCCCTTACTCTTAAAGTTCCTTCGAGTGCAAAGCAGAATAAAAACAAAATAATCATTCTTTAAAGGTCCCCTTACTCTTAAAGTTCTTTCAAGTACAAAGAAGAAGGAAATAAAATAATCATTCTTTAATGGTCCCCTTACTCTTGAAGTTCATTCAAGTACAAAGAAGCAGGAAATAAAATAATCATTCTTTAATAGTCCCTTTACTCTTGAAGTTCCTTCAAGTGCAAAGCAGAATGAAAACAAAGTAATCATTCTTTAAAGGTCCCTTTACTTTTGAAGTTCCTTCAAGTGCAAAGCAGAATGAGAACAAAACAATCATTTTTTAAGGGTGTTCTTACTCTTGAAGTTCTTTCAAGTACAAAGAAGAAGGAAATAAAATAATCATTCTTTAAAGGTCCCCTTACCTTGAAGTTCCTTGTCAAAAGTGCAAAGCAGAATGAAAACAAAATAATCATTCTTTAAAGGTCCCTTTTACTTTTGAAGTTCCTTCAAGTGCAAAGCAGAATGAGAACAACAATCATTTTTTTAAAGGTGTTCTTACTCTTGAAGTTCCTTCAGTGCAAAGAAGAATAAAAACAAATAATCATTCTTTAAAGGTCCCTTTACTCTTGAAGTTCTTTCAAGTGCAAAGCAGAAGGAAATAAAATAATCATTCTTTAAAGGTCACATTACTCTTAAAGTTCTTTCAAGTACAAAGAAGGAGGAAATAAAATAATCATTCTTTAAAGGTCTCTTTACTCTTAAAGTTTTTTCAAGTACAAAGAAGAATGAAAACAAAGTAATCATTCTTTAAAGGTCCCTTTACTCTTTAAGTTCCTTCAAGTGCAAAGCAGAATGAAAACAAAAATAATCATTCTTTAAAGGTCCTTACTCTTGAAGTTCTTTCAAGTACAAAGAAGAAGAAATAAAATAATCATTCTTTAAAGGTCCCTTACTCTTAAAAGTTCTTTCAAGTACAAAGAAGAATGAAATAAATATCATTCTTTATGGTCCCTTTACTCTTGAAGTTCCTTCAAGTGCAAAGAAGAATAAAAACAAAATAATCATTCTTTAAAGGTCCCCTTACTCTTAAAGTTCTTTCAAGTACAAAGAAGAATGAAAACAAAATAATCATTCTTTAAAGGTCCCCTTACTCTTAAAGTTCCTTCGAGTGCAAAGCAGAATAAAAACAAAATAATCATTCTTTAAAGGTCCCCTTACTCTTAAAGTTCTTTCAAGTACAAAGAAGAAGGAAATAAAATAATCATTCTTTAATGGTCCCCTTACTCTTGAAGTTCATTCAAGTACAAAGAAGCAGGAAATAAAATAATCATTCTTTAATAGTCCCTTTACTCTTGAAGTTCCTTCAAGTGCAAAGCAGAATGAAAACAAAATAATCATTCTTTAAAGGTCCCTTTACTTTTGAAGTTCCTTCAAGTGCAAAGCAGAATGAGAACAAAACAATCATTTTTTAAAGGTGTTCTTACTCTTGAAGTTCCTTCAAGTGCAAAGAAGAATAAAAACAAATAATCATTCTTTAAAGGTCCCTTTACTCTTGAAGTTCTTTCAAGTGCAAAGCAGAAGGAAATAAAATAATCATTCTTTAAAGGTCACATTACTCTTAAAGTTCTTTCAAGTACAAAGAAGGAGGAAATAAAATAATCATTCTTTAAAGGTCTCTTTACTCTTAAAGTTTTTTCAAAGTACAAAGAAGAATGAAAACAAAGTAATCATTCTTTAAAGGTCCCTTTACTCTTTAAGTTCTTCAAGTGCAAAGCAGAATGAAACAAAATAATCATTCTTTAAAGGTCCCCTTACTCTTGAAGTTCTTTCAAGTACAAAGAAGAAGAAAATAAATAATCATTCTTTAAAGGTCCCTTTACTCTTAAAGTTCTTCAAGTACAAAGAAGAATGAAATAAAATAATCATTCTTTAATGGTCCCCTTTACTCTTGAAGTTCCTTCAAGTGCAAAGAAGAATAAAAAACAAATAATCATTCTTTAAAGGTCCCTTTACTCTTGAAGTTCTTTCAAGTGCAAAGCAGAAGGAAATAAAATAATCATTCTTTAAAGGTCACATTACTCTTAAAGTTCTTTCAAGTACAAAGAAGGAGGAAATAAAATAATCATTCTTTAAAGGTCTCTTTACTCTTAAAGTTTTTTCAAGTACAAAGAAGAATGAAAACAAAGTAATCATTCTTTAAAGGTCCCTTTACTCTTGAAGTTCCTTCAAGTGCAAAGCAGAATGAAAACAATAATCATTCTTTAAAGGTCCCTTACCTTGAAGTTCTTTCAAGTACAAAGAAGAAGGAAATAAAATAATCATTCTTTAAAGGTCCCTTTACTCTTAAAGTTCTTTCAAGTACAAAGAAGAATGAAATAAAATAATCATTCTTTAATGGTCCCTTTACTCTTGAAGTTCTTTCAAGTGCAAAGCAGCATAAAAACAAATAATCATTCTTTAAAGGTCCCTTTACTTTTTGAAGTTCCTTCAAGTGCAAAGCAGAATGAGAACAAAACAATCATTTTTTAAAGGTCACTTACTCTTGAAGTTCTTTCAGTGCAAAGCAGAATGAAAACAAAATAATCATTCTCTAAGGTCCCCTTTATCTTGAAGTTCTTCAAGTACAAAAAAGAATAAAAACAAAGTAATCATTCTTTAAAGGTCCCTTTACTTCTTGAAGTTCCTTAAGTGCAAGAAGAATGAAAACAAAATAATCATTCTTTAAAGGTCTCTTTACTCTTGAAGTTCTTTCAAGTACAAAGAAGAATGAAAACAAAGTAATTATTCTTTAAAGGTCCCTTAACTCTTGACGTGCCTTTAAGTACCAAGAAAAATGAAAACAAAATAATCATTCTTTAAAGGTCCCTTTACTCTTGAAGTTCTTTCAAGTACAAAGAAGAATGAAAACAAAATAATCATTCTTTAAAGGTCCCCTTACTCTTAAAGTTCCTTCGAGTGCAAAGCAGAATAAAAACAAATAATCATTCTTTAAAGGTCCCCTACTCTTAAAGTTCTTTCAAGTACAAGAAGAAGGAAATAAAATAATCATTCTTAATGGTCCCTTACTCTTGAAGTTCATTCAAGTACAAAGAAGCAGGAAAAAATAATCATTCTTTAATAGTCCCTTTAGTCTTGAAGTTCCTTCAAGTGCAAAGCAGAAGAAAACAAGTAATCATTCTTTAAAGGTCCCTTTACTTTTGAAGTTCCTTCAAGTGCAAAGCAGAATGAAACAAAACAATCATTTTTAAGGGTGTTCTTACTCTTGAAGTTCTTTCAAGTACAAAGAAGAAGGAAATAAAATAACATTCTTAATGGTCCCCTTACTCTTGAAGTTCATTCAAGTACAAAGAAGCAGGAAATAAAAATCATTCTTTAATAGTCCCTTTACTCTTGAAGTTCCTTCAAGTGCAAAGCAGAATGAAAACAAAATAATCATTCTTTAAAGGTCCCTTACTTTAAGTTCCTTCAAGTGCAAAGCAGAATGAGAACAAAACAATCATTTTTTAAAGGTGTTCTTACTCTTGAAGTTCCTTCAAGTGCAAGAAGATAAAAACAAATAATCATTCTTTAAAGGTCCCTTTACCTTGAAGTTCTTCAGTGCAAAGCAGAAGGAAATAAAATAATCATTTCTTTAAAGGTCACATTACTCTAAAGTTCTTCAAGTACAAAGAAGGAGGAAATAAATAATCATTCTTTAAAGGTCTCTTTACTCTTAAGTTTTTTCAAGTACAAAGAAGAATGAAAAATAATCATTCTTTAAAGGTCCCTTTACTCTTTAAGTTCCTTCAAGTGCAAAGCAGAATGAAAACAAAATAATCATTCTTTAAAGGTCCCCTTACTCTTGAAGTTCTTTCAAGTACAAAGAAGAAGGAAATAAAATAATCATTCTTTAAAGGTCCCTTTACTCTTAAAGTTCTTTCAAGTACAAAGAAGAATGAAATAAAATAATCATTCTTAATAACTCTTGAGTTCCTTCAAGTGCAAAGAAGAATAACGGTCCCTTTACTCTGGTTTCTTTCAAGTGCAAAGCAGAAGGAAATAAAATAATCATTCTTTAAAGGTCACATTACTCTTAAATTCTTTCAAGTACAAAGAAGGAGGAATAAAATATCATTCTTTAAGGTCCCTTTACTCTTGAAGTTCCTTCAAGTGCAAAGCAGAATGAAAACAAAATCATTTCTTTAAAGGTCCCCTTACTCTTGAAGTTCTTTCAAGTACAAAGAAGAAGGAAATAAAATAATCATTCTTTAAAGGTCCCTTTACTCTAAAGTTCTTTCAAGTACAAAGAAGAATGAAATAAATAATCATTCTTTAATGGTCCCTTTACTCTTGAAGTTCCTTCAAGTGCAAAGCAGCATAAAACAAAATAATCATTCTTTAAAGGTCCCTTTACTTTTGAAGTTCCTTCAAGTGCAAAGCAGAATGAGAACAAACAATCATTTTTTAAGGTCACTTTACTCTTGAATTTCTTCAAGTGCAAAGCAGAATGAAACAAAATAATCATTCTTTTAAGGTCCTTTATCTTGAAGTTTTTCAAGTACAAAAAAGAATAAAAACAAAGTAATCATTCTTTAAAGGTCCCTTTACTCTGAAGTTCCTTTAAGTGCAAAGAAGAATGAAAACAAAAATAATCATTCTTTAAAGGTCTCTTTACTCTTGCAGTTTCTTTCAGTACAAAGAGAATGAAAACAAAGTAATTATTCTTTAAAGGTCCCTTAACTCTTGACGTGCCTTTAAGTACCAAGAAAAATGAAAACAAAATAATCATTCTTTAAAGGTCCCTTTACTCTTGAAGTTCCTTCAAGTGCAAACAAAAATAAAAACAAAATAATAATTCTTTAAAGGTCCTTTACTCTTGAGTTCCTTCAATGCAAAGCAGAATGAAAACAAAATAATCATTCTTTAAACTCTTGAAGTTCCAAGTACAAAGCATTCTTTAAAGGTCTCTTTACTCTTGAAGTTCTTTCAAGAGAAGAAGAAGGAAATAATATAATCATTCTTTAAAGGTCCCTTTACTCTTAAAGCTCTTTCAAGTACAAAGAAGAATGAAAACAAAGTAATCATTCTTTAAAGGCCCCTTTACTCTTGAAGTTCCTTCAAGTGCAAAGCAGAATGAAAACAAAATAATCATTCTTTTAAGGTCCCTTTACTCTTGAAGTTCCTTTAAGTGCAAAGAAGAATAAAAACAAAATAATCTTTCTTTAAAGGTCCCTTTACTCTTGAAGTTCTTTCAAGTGCAAAGAAGAATGAAAACAAAGAAATCATTCTTTAAAGGTCCCTTAACTCTTGTAGTTTTTTCAAGTAAAAAGAAGAAGGAAATAAAATAATTATTCTTTTAAGATTTACTACGCCTAGAGTCCTTTCAAGTACAAAGATGAACAAAATCATTTTCTATAGAAATCTTTTTCTTAATACTTGTTTAAGTAGAAAGAAGAATAAGAAAATATATAATTATTGTCTTAAGATTATTTACTTCGGATGTTTTTTTAAGCAGGAAGAATAATAAATTTAGTATAGTAATTCTTTAAAGAATTTTTAGACTTGCTGATCATTTAGGAACTAGTATAAAATTGGACTCAATGGTTATTTCTGAAGAGGCACTATAGAACATACTTTTTTTATATCATTTCATACTTCTTAAGAGAGAAACGTTTTTTTGAAGAATTCCATAATTACTATTTGGAAAAGAACTACTTTAATTCTACAATGTTTTATACACATGAACCATATATTTCAATCCATTTGGATCCATAGAGATTTATACTAGAGGGGCATAGCCTATCTCTATACATGAGAGTCCTGAAACATCATTTTGAGGCTCTTCAGGAAGGACTAAAAAGTTTTTAGTCAACTATTTTTAAATCATTTAATTTATTTTAATTTAATTAGTGAATTATTTTATTTATTTTTATTTATTGCTTGTGATTTTTATGTTTTTGTTCAATGTTATAGGTTATAAGCTATTAAATTATTGAGTTTTGGATGATTATATTCTATGTTTATATTGTGATGACTTGTTATAGCTATTTTTGGAATGTGTAATTAGTAAATTTTTTATTATAATTATAATGAGGTATAACTTTCCTATGCTGATTTCCGGTTAGCAATCCAGTTACGAATACAGTAATGATAATGACATTTAAAATATAGCTACCTAACAAGAAGGTCTTAAACTGCTAACTTTTTTTGTCCTTAGTTTTGATAAATGTTATTATCTATGTTGCCGAAACACATTTCTCTTATATTTCCTTGTTCTACCGGAGAACTTTTCCGTATCATCCGCGAAATATTTCGGTTAAAAATGATTTTATTCCTTAATTTTAGTATAAGTTCTCTTGTATCTCTTTACGCTGACATTGATTTGAAAAGACTAACTGCTAAAGGTTTTAAAAGGTCACAAAAATCATTTAAAATTTATAATTAAATTTTTAATTACCATTGTGTTCGCTGTTATGCTCTGTTGGCGGTTCCATTACGTTACACTACGGCTAATTTAAGGGCAAACACAACATAAACAAGGATAATTATGATTCACACAACATTTGTTGACTGGATGGCTTTAGTGACTAAACGTAGCGAGAAGGCGTGTTCAGGGGCGGGCGCTCATCTCTCATCAGTCCAAAACATAAACCAATCCCCTGTGCCAACTAAATGAAAAAAAATTAAACAAATGAAAAATAAAATGTCGGCTCCCTTCTTTAAATGATTTAATTTTCTTATAATGCTCGGTCTTTTTTATTTCTAATCCTCGCATTATACATTTATAAAATTATATTATAAATAAATGCTTGTTCAAGAGCATTTCGGTCGATCAGGGTCTTCGCTCTGCAGTAACAACCTTAAGTGGGTTGCTATCAATTGCAACCCATGGGTTAAAATCAATTGTTAAAGCTGTAATCAATTTTGTGGACATCTGTTTAGATAATTGCGACTTAAATAAATACTAGCTAACTATTTCGACCACCTGAATAAAGCTTTCGACATTCTCCTCATAATAGAAAAACTTAAATAGGCTTAACTTAAAGGCTTGGACCACATGACATTAAGATCTTACCTAGTAGTCTAGATTTAGTATGTTGATTTGCTTAATTTTAAGTTGTCCCTATTAAAAACATTACAAGAAGTCAGACAAGGTTCGGTTTTAGACCCAATATTATTTCTAGTTTTTATTAATGACTTGCCAGCAGCAATAAAGCACCAGAGTACTTTCTTGATTCTATTTGCAGATGATTACGTAGCTATTACAATTGCCAAGTAGACAGTCTTGCTTTGCTTATTTCAAAGCCAATAAAATGTTTACAGTGTATCCATTGTACTGTTTCTTTGAGCTTAAGCACATCCACTCTAACCGCACTAGCTAAAATTGTAGAATGAACCACCACACAAGACATGCTGACAGATTGCTGAATGAATTCACAATATAACAGTGAGGCAGAGTATAAAAGAAAACGGGTTGCACCCGTTTTCTAAGCACTGCATGAATAGGTTTTTAATTTATTTGTCAAAAAAGTGATTTAGAAAATCCTCTTTGTAGTCTTTGATGAGTTTATTTTTGACATTGGTCTACTTGGACCATACATCCATATAATATATACTTAATACAATACAATACAAAAACCATTTATTGCTAGTAAATAAAGATTTTTTATGATAAGTTCAATTTTTTTAAAACGTGCAAATCAGCATATGCTGTGGTTCAATATATAATTTATTTATACTTATTTAAAATGTTCTTTATGATTATTTCTTAGTGTAATTAATGTTATATTTTTGTCATTTTCCCTATGCAAAGGTCACTTTGTTGTATATATATATATATATATATATATATATATATTATATATATATATATATATATATATATATATATATATATATATATATATATATATTATATATTGTATATATATATATATATATATATATGTATATATATATATATATATATATATATATATATATATATATTTATATATATATATATATATATATATATATATTATATATATATATATATATATATTATTCTTATTTATATGCTGTAAGCCAAAGCAGCAAGCTAATACAGTGTGGTACATTTCTAATACATCACCCCAACTGACTCAGCTTCTTATAGAGCTTTCGCCAAAAAATTAGTATCTACTCCTACAAAGTTCCAGGAGGTTGAATAACCTATTATTTGTTGGCAATCGTCTTCCTATTATAGCAATTAGATTGCCAAAGTGTGTTTTTCTACGATTACTGTTGAACTTCAATTTGGAGTTACCATAATGTGGATTAATTCAAAAACTTCACTGAATCCAAGAAGCTTATTAGACCTAGCAATAATATTATCTATATGATTATCTAAAAATAGTTTTACATCAAAACAGACAACGAGATCCAAAATACTATTAGTTCTAGATATCGCATTATGTTTAGAATATAATCAGAATGAAGAAGATCTTTAATAGTACCATATGTCATCACTTGCATTTTGAAATATTAAGAGACTTATAGTTTTAAATCACCAATCAAAACTAAATTCAATTACATTTGAAAGATAAAAAAATCTTTAAAGTAGTTTATTTTTGAAAAATCTTTATATCATCAGCAAATAAAAGTGAAGCGCTTTAATAAGTCTTCTTCTAAGTTCTACCAGAAAAATAACTGGCAAGCCAATGAAGGAATTGTCCATCAAAGCTTAAGGCCTTTAATTAGTAGTGAAAATTTTAATAGCCTTAGAGATCTAGGTAAGCAATATCCTCTTGGAGACCTTTACTAAAAGATTAGAATTAGTAGACCTATGAACCATATGAAGGCATAAGGTGAAATGATACAATCACAATCAGTTCTAATAAATTCTATAACAAAAGATTCAAACAATTTAGTACTGCATGATTGAATAGCATAAAGGGTCTATAATTAGTTATCTTATTACGAGAACCAGATTTGTAAATTGGAATTATGTATCCAGTTATAAATGCAATAAGGAATATTCCACTTGAAAGAGAATTATTAAATAACGCATTGAGGTTATTATTCACAAGATACTGCACGGCATTTTTTAAGAAATACAAAGTGAATATTATCTGATCCTGGACCTTTTTGATCATTTAAATTTTCAAGTGTTTTTTAAACCAGTTCAGGAGTAAGTGCTATATTAAAAAATGTAATATTTGTATCAAAATCAATGTAAGGGGTGTCAGAGTGGGATAACTGAGAAAAAACGGAACTAAACAAATCGGCAAAAAGATTACTAAATGTCAAATGGACTAGAGGCTGTCTTGTCATCAAAGACTATTGCATTTGGCAGTTTTTTGTTCCTAGTTTTCGAGTTAACAAAATTCCAAAAATTCTTAATACTTTTTAAAATATAATTTTCAGTTATAAAAAAAAATTCTAGTAGTCATTTCTAATAGGTTTTTAGGTTTACACTGGTTGCCCCATGCTACTGTGTATATGTTTGCTCTTTAGGTTTACTCTGGTTGCCGCATGCTACTGTGCATTTGTTTGCTCATTGTTTTTGGTTTACTCTGGTTGCCGCATGCTACTGTGCATTTGTTTGCTCATTTTGCAAGCAGTTTAATGTGATTATGATTTAAAAGCTTGTTTAAATTGCTAAGCTTTCTAATGTAAATACGGCTGTATATTTATCTAAGAAAGCTGTGAGGCGAATTAAGAATTACCATTTGTGTTTCATTGTTAGGATCCATCTGTAAATATAGTAAATGTCCCTTGTCCCAGTGTGTAATTAAGTCAGTCTTGGAAAGTTAAATTGTGTTAGGATTTTAGCGAATTTTCTTCTGAAAATTACGTTTATGAGGTTCGCTGTGTATAACACTAATATTAAGAATTGGCGCAATCAAAATCGTCAAACCCCCAAGAAGGCAACGTATATATTACTCCGCCATCTTGGATTCGGCCCGAATTACATTAGTCATTCTGATTAAATTAGAATTATACTTCCGCTGAGGGAGGTATCTTCGTGGATTTATGGCAGTATGGATAAAAAACATAATGCTCATTAGCAGGGCTCTCGAACTTTCTGTCACCACCAAAGAGACTAAAACTATATATAATTTTAGTCTCTTTGGTCACCACATACCATCTAACATAATATTTATGTTAGATGGTATGTGTTAGGTGAAATGGCGCACCACCATTTCTTATAATACATGCATAAAGAATGAGGAGGAGAGACTGAGACAAATTGCCCTATTCCTTTAAAACAGATATAATAAGCCCCAGGTATACCAAATGTTTATACTACTGACAAGACAGAGGAAGAAAAAGAAAAAAATAAGAGCTTCCCTTTTTATCAGATAATAGCTATATTTTTGAATAGTAAATAAAATTAAAAAAAAAGAAATGAAATGTTGCAATTGCACATTTTCAAATTGATAATTATAATGAGGTACCAAACATATTCCTCTTTCAAAAATAAAAATATTGAAAAAAAAAAATCGCTAAAAATTCCTTAACAACTTGTAAATCAAATTCTTTTTAATAACTTTTATTTTTAATTTTTTTTTACCAAAGGTATTAGATTTTTCAGCGTACTATCTAAAAGCCAACCATCAGTGGTATGCATAGCATACTCTGTGATTCCCTGCTGAAGCATTAGAATGCTTCACAATCCTCTAAAGAAACTCACTAGTTAGTGTTTCAGTTTTGTAAAACATTCTTTTCATTTATGATATCCTACACAATAATAATAAGCAACATTATCAAAGTAAGGCAGAGAGCTTGAATGCAGTCCAGCCTTAATGATGAACGCAGATAAACTTGTCCTGTAAACTACAGTTCCAGGAAGAACGATAGTATTATCCACTGTCTTTAATTAAATAAAAATTAAACACTCTGAGAAAAAATATTTATTCTATTTAAAACATTTATACAGATGAGATAAAGATAATATATTCTATATAACTTCAATATTCAATAATTTGCATTCCTTTAAAATCTATCGACCATACTTTTTGGTACTACCACACCAATTACTAAATGGTAATAATACTACACCATGTATAATGTATATATTTCTGGAATTAGGTGATCAAGATCACACCCCCCTTCACCTCTTTCATGCCGTTGACCTAGTATAGTTTTCTTTGAAAATTCACTAAAACATCCAAGTTATCGCTCATTTTCTTTTTATTCAAAATAATTACATTATGAAACATAAATAATATTTTTATCAAAACAATATTTTTGCAGATATAAAAGCCCATTTTGCTCTAAAATAAAATAGCGAAATAAAATAATGCTCCTCTTGCATATAAGTGTATTTTTAATGTTTTAATACAGTTTTAAAAACAATCGTTTTCAATGAAAAAAATAGAACATTTTTGTCAAAAGAATGGTAGATAGATTTTAAGGAATTAACAATAACAATGTATACAATGCATTTTGGCATTATTTAAGTATAATAAGAGGGAAACTTTGAGATACCTAATTAGAATAATAGTAATTTTAATAATTTTATTAATAAGAAAAAATCTCATGGTTACCAGTTTTTAATTTTATAAGTTTCTAGTAAGGTTTTCTTTTCATTTATTTCATTTCTTAAATTCATCAGTGCAATTTTTATAATGGATTGTTGGTTTTAGTAAAAAAGCCTGTACTTGAAGATTTAAAAATAGAAAATGGTTGGGATCCGCCAAGTACTGTCCAACAAGTCAAATCAAGGTGCAAGGAGCAATGAAGTTTACATATCCTTGTCTTATTGGAAATAATTTAGTTTTATTATAATATACCCTGCAGTGTAGCAATACTAGGAGTACTATCCTTCTTACTATCTTAAGTTTCACAGCTTATTAAAGTTAATTTATTATAAGAAAAAATTGACAGCTACTATGAATGCCAATGGTTAGCTTGAAAATAAGAAGACTTCAAAAAAATGTAGAAACATAATTGAGGTAAAGCTGTATGAATTGAAAACATAAGTGAATTTTTAGGCATTTTAGAACTACGTATTAATCTAATGCTAGATACACGTACCTGTCAGTTTCTTCTTATAATATATGACCAATTCATTTTTTTTTTATCCAAAACTATTATCATTTTTATAAATTATTAGATTAATATTTACAAAAGAGAGAAAATATACTATTTACATATAATTAAAATCAAGGGTAGCTTTAAAAATTATGTTAGACATTAAATGAAATTATGTATACCCTTAAACTGAGTATGATTCATAAATAAATGTGATGCTAAAAGGATTTTAAGGATAACAATAACATTTGGAATGCGTAAAATTAAACTTGTTTTCTTTTGATTAAAATAAGTAGGTGTATCACATAAATTCTCTTTCAAGAAATAGCTAAAAAAATGTCTTGCACAATTTAAGAAAATTACAAATCATGTCAAGTCATGGACCAGAATAGTTAATACTAAGAGATGACACACAAACAAAGAGAGACAATCAAATTAACTTGAGACCTCACATAAAACTATTAAATGTTGTGTGCAGGAGAACCTCTGTCAACAGTAATAACCGGCAGGAGTTGGGTTCACAAAATCAAAATGTTGGTTATTTTTACATCATTGTAACAATAACACACTTTTCTCATTATTTTTGTTTTATTCTTAACTTTATTTAAAAACTTGTTTGTACTTTTGCCAACAAATAGCTACTTCAATTTATTATTTGTTCCTTTTTGGTTTTGTTTAATGGAAGTTCTAATATGTTTTTTTCCTCTGATAAATTGTAGAACATAAATCATGACTCTTAAAAGGGAAATCCCATATACTAAAACAATAGAATTGAATCAAATAAAAAGATTGTCAAAATTATCTTTTCACTTTCTACCAACCATTATCTAAGTTTCTACCAACGTTAGGGAAATATAACTTATAAAAATGGAATTATATTGTTCAAAGCAAGTTGTAAAAATCCAAGATGATATCTATATCTAAGAGCTTTACAACCCCCTTCAAGAACCAAATAAAGGAGTTTCCTTGAAATGATCTTAAAAATCTTAAAAAATAAATTTTGATTAATGCCAATATTTTGGGCTTCAAATTTCAAAACAGGGCTGTGCTATGAATAATTTTAAGATTATTGACACCATCAAACAAAACAAATTTTGCATGGAACTGAAGATATTTATATTTGTATGCATTAACCTCCTATTCAAGAGATTAGAGTCTTAAAAGAGAGAGAAACAAAAATATGATCTTAAGAGAGCAGTAGCAAAACATTTAATTAGGCCTTCAAATAAACAACTATAAGACTACAATAGAATTAACATTTTTACTTTTATTTCACAAATCTATACATTTAAAGAGTATTATTTTATTTATACAAAAAAAATATTTTACAACAATTTTGTATCAGAAATCATACAATTTATAATCAAATATGATGAGAATGATTTAATTATTCTCACTGACACGCAAGATCATGCTAAGGTCAAAGCAAAATAATTAACCTTATAAATGTAATTTTCTGATGCAAATTTACTTTAATCACAGATAATATTCTTTTCCCACTTTATAAATCTGCTAGTACGATAAAGTTTATTTAAAATTCAATATCAAACATATTTTAATTATGTAATAACAGTAAAATTAAAATTATAAAACAAGATCCTAATACTAGATATTAAAATAATCTATTTAAATTCAATACATTATATAGGTATGAATGAAGTTTTCATAAATAAAAATATACATGGGATTCAACATTATATCTTATTAATGCAACATTATATCTTATTAATGCAACATTATATCTTACTCAACAGTTATGTTAATGCTTTACAGACAAAGTTTAATCCGTAAATCGAGTGTGAGTACAAATCAAATTATTAAAAAAATGTTTTATACAAAACAAACAGACGGGGGAGGGGATCAGAACTTTTCCTCACTATATCAGTTTTGCTATACTCATCCTCAGCAATCCATACTTGCTTTACCATATTTAAGGATAGGGTTGATCAATATTTTGTAGTGAATGCAATCATGGATGAAGATCCTAGACGTACAGGCATTCTTATGATACATCTGTTGGACCAAATATACAAATTACAAATAGATTTATGTCTACCGGATTCACCTAAGACTAAATCGTGCAGTGATATTTTACAAATTCTAGATGATCAACTTTAAAAAAGAAAATCAACTCTAACGGAATGATATAAATTTCTTAGGGCTAAACTGGAAGAGAACGAGTCATTTATCTACAGACAACAAGTTTGCATCTGAGTTGAAAGGTAATTTGCGGGACAGATTTGATGTCGGGTTACGACCAGGCCCAATCTTGGATAAGTTATTGCACCAGAGAGAAAGTCTGACATTTAGTCAGACTGTTGATTTGGACGCCGATTGAGGCGTTGAAGGAATAATCTACTTCTATTGCAGAGTCTAATCAGACTAATAACCAGACATAACACAACTTTAAAAAGAAACAAGGACCTAAGGCAAGGGATAGAGAAAAAAAGATAGTCCAACTAACCCTACGAATGTGAAAAGTGATAACAAAACTTATCAACCTAGTAATCCTACTTGCTTTTCATGTGGTGGAGGGAGTGATTATAATTTTAGAAACTGCAAATTTAAGTTCTATACTACCAGTTTTCACAGAAAAAAAATGTCATATTAAGGCAGCGTGTTTAAGCTTTGAATATAGAAGTAAAAATAGAGAAAAAAAATCACCATATTGATGTGAATGATGATGAGGAAGAGCAAGAGGTCGCTCAAGTTTTTGAACATTACAGTTTCGAGACTATCTCCACATTGCAGGAACAATACAGTTTCAAGACTATCTCTACATTGCAGGAATACAGTTTCAAGACTATCTCTACATTGCAGGAACAATACAGTTTCGAGACTATCTCTACATTGCAGGAACAATACAGTTTTCGAGACTATCTCTACATTGCAGGAACAATACAGTTTCAAGACTATCTCTACATTGCAGGATGAGTCAAATATACCACCTTATATTTTACAAATTACTTTAAATGGTAAACAGCTGCCAAGGAAATCAACACTGGAGCAGGAAAGTCGATTTATGCCGTACCATATTTTTTACCTCACTTCCCTGAACTCGAGGATAAATTAGAACTTAGTATGGTTACATTTTGTCCCTACAATGGAATATAGAACATAATAAAATTAAATTTTTTGGTGCAGTTTTTGACCAAGATGGGATACATCCTGATCTCAATAAGATTGATGCAGTCAAAGCAAATATTCCAAAGCAAAGATATTAGAGGGAAATCAGAAAGCTCTGGATTTTAGTATCGTCACCCTTAAAACTTTTTCTTTAAAATGCCAATGACCATCTCCAAACAAAATAGACTTGACTTAGCAGGACAGAAAAGTTGATTTTACAACTTTCATGGACCAAAGACTTGGCGAAAGTTTTTTTTTACCATACCAGAGATTTTTGGTAAGATATGCTTTTTTATACCAAAAGGGGATACACTTGGACCAAATGTTAACTTAATTGGACTATTTTTTAAAATTTTGAACAATGGTTTAAAAATGTATAAATCCCATAAAAATTGAACAATGCTAATATAAAATGAAACTTAGAACGTTTATTAAACTTATACATGAATCATTAATGATGGTGAATGATTTTGTATCATGTTTAACTCCTTACCATAAACACACTGGGAGCTACGATGATGTCTATGATACCTACACACACACATACACAGAAAGATAACTTTGTAAAAACCCCACAGGAGATCTAAAAACACCTGAAAAGATAATTCAGCTGAATTATTACTGATTTATTATTACTGAATTATTACGGATTCATTATTACTGAATTATTACTGATTCATTATTACTGAATTATTACTGATTCATTATTACTGAATTATTACTGATAATTCAGTTTTGGATTTTTAGTGCAAACACAATACTTTTCTTTTATACCAACAGTATTCATGAGGAAAAGTCACATAGTATTATTAAATTGAAATGAAATGAAATGAAATTGAATGATCCTTTCATTTCATTTAATTAATGTCTCTTGGAGCAGTTACTTCTGCTAGCAGATTTCTTTAGAGAAACAGGCTATACATATTTAATATAATTTTTGGAAAACACTAAGATACAGCAGAACAAGAGTCAAACTACACTGAGAATTTTACTACTTCAATAATTTATTCATATCTTTGTTTTGTCTTTTTAGAGAATCATCAGCTCTCTCAGTTTTGGCAATGACATTTTCAATAAGATGATTATGAGATTCAATTTCTTCACCCAATCCATTAGCTAATCCTGAAAATAAAAAAAAATAACCATGAGTTTACAATA
This sequence comes from Microvelia longipes, assembly GCA_018340805.1. Classification (NCBI taxonomy): domain Eukaryota; kingdom Metazoa; phylum Arthropoda; class Insecta; order Hemiptera; family Veliidae; genus Microvelia; species Microvelia longipes. Next base: position 6,587,567 of record JACMZG010001893.1, on the reverse strand, counting down.
AAAAATAATAACCTAAGAGTAAATAAGGTATAGAATATGTAAGTAATAAAATTGGAGAAATTAAATTCTTATAAGCCATCTAATTTTTGACAAGGTGGCATATTCTATTGAAATGACAAACTAAATCCAAGAAAAATATGTTTTACAATGTTTCATGCATTATTTTTAAATATATTTCAAAATTAAAATTTTCATATGCAACCAAGTAACAAGTTTATAGTACTGTTTACAGTCTTGTAACCTTTCCGAGGAAAAATATTGGAGGGTAGAAATGATTTACATATAGGTAGACAAAAGTCAGATTGTCAAATCATAAGTTATTTTGACGGAGATTTTGTGGTATAGACTCACCATGGTTTTTAATAAAAAAAACATCATGTTTTTTTTTAAACATCAGGGTGAGTCAGGTTGTTATTGCAATATAATGTATGTTGTAATATTAAAAATAGATAAGTATTACATTACACAGAGAAAAGATTTCAATTGTTAGTTTATTTCAGCTTCCTTGACTTTGCCTCACTTGCCAAAACAGAAGTTAACTCCATTGACAAGCCTCAGGAGCTAATTATTTTAAATCCCTCCATCTTACTAAAAGTTTTCTTCACAAAATGTGTGCGCTGCGTGATAGATCTTCCCTCACATGTTAGGTAATTATTACAAGCAATAAATTAATTTCTCAAATTAAATGAGGAATTAATGAGGAAATTATTTTCTAGTAATATACATGACGAATCTAAGATAACAATAGATAAGTGTAGATGACAAAGTAATTAGTGGACTAACACAGATGCTAAACTTCAAATTCCTGCATGTGATGAGTAAGACTCTAATCAACAATTACATAGTAATTATATTTTTCAGGCATTGTACAAAAATGCTCCAAGAATGAAGAGATGATTAAAGTCACTCACTTACTAATTACTTGTTAAATAATATAAGTGTAATGTAATTTAAAACAAAGGAAATTTATTAAATAAGTAAATGAACGGAATGTTTGAGAAAAAAATGAATTGTACATAAATTTGATAAGAAAAAAGGATACCTTTTAATTTATGAATTGAACCCAGCATTTCGTCTAAATTCTGATTGATTCTAGTCTGATGATCAAGAGAACTGGAAGACATTTGGCTTTGTTCTGTTTGCCCTCTTATTCTAAATCCTGAAAGAAATAAAAATAATATTGAACTCCTAAATTAATGACTGCCTGACTTCTATATAAATTCCTGACTTGAGTACTAAGTTTAAGTCAGGAAACTCCAACTTTAAATTTATCTATTTTTAAACAAGACAAGATTTCAATCTTGTCAGCATTAAAAATACTCTAAAAACTATTTAATCTTTTCAGGTTAAATACAGTACAGCTATTTAAAATAGGACTGGAGAGGAGAGCAACGTGGCTATAAAAATTGAACTATGAACTTGGCCTAACAGCTGAGGGAAATACGCTAACGAACTTTTAAGAGAAGTTCATCCAACTTCTTCAAAAACTAGTCCAATAAACATACTTAAGCCAAAGTTGGAAGCCTTTTTAAATAATTTAGACAATAATAATATTAGACAATAAATCATAATAATAATAATATTAATATTGACTCACCGACATGGTTATCCATATCTTCTTTTGTTCTAGATGGATTGATATGTTGATTGAGAGGTGATTCAGTAAAAGAATCTGGTGTTTTGAGTTCCGGTAAGGGTTCATTTTGTCGACCGCTAAAGAAGTTTTTTAAGCCACCAAAACACTCTGGAAAAAATTAACCAGGGGTTGTTTCTTTAATTTTACAGCAATTTTTTTAATAATATATATTTTATATCTATAAAATAAATCCTTTGGAAATTGATATTTAAATGAAGAATAAAAAAGATTTGTAAGTATGACATTAAAAATCTGAAAAAATGATAGTGTACAAAATCTTGATTCTGCAAAAATTCCAATTCTTTAAATCACTTAGGGACAGAGTAGTTTGGAAAACATACAAAAACATAGTATCAGCACACCCTTAATATTAGGACATAATTTCATATTAAAAACAAGTTTTCATTAAATATATTATTTTCTTGCAATTTTGAATATGATATTTACTATAATATAATTTACTTACTTTAATTCCTTGAATATGTTTTTGACTAAACCTAAGAGTAGTATTAATATTATCAAGAGATCGTTCAGTCCTTTCTAGTTGCTCTCTTTGTCGAAGTAATTCCTGCAAAATAGAACATTAAAAGTAAGAAATAACTTGATTAAAAAAATGATTAATAATACTGTTAAGTAAAATGATAAATGTAGGATGTGATATCAACTCTATAATAAATAAGAAGAGCTTGGAGAGTTCCAAGCTAAAGATTGGGTAGAGAAGGGTGCGAATAGGAATGTTTAAAAAACGAATCAAAATTTTGAAAGCCAATAAAATTATTAATAGTTTTAAATTGAAACCAACATAAAAGCAATAAAAACATTGGGTAAAGGGTACCCAAAAACTTATTCTTATCGTAACGGATTGGCTACACTCATCATCACTACTTGAGCCTTGCTTCTTGCCCAGAAATATGGAAATCACCTTATTTATATTGCAATGTGCACAGTCTCGCTTTCCTTGTCCTCAGACAGTAAAACATTAATTTATTCCCAGCAGTCACCCATCCAGGCACTGACCTTGCTCTATGATGCATAAAATTAGTCATATTATAAAAACCCTAGGTATACTGGCCGTATTAAAATGAAAATATACATATTTATTACATCAAAGTATACACTAGTACCTAAATTCAAGTAAATCGGAGGACTATTTTTTTATTTTTAACAATTTTAAAAAAAGGTATACATGTCATTCAGTAAAAATTGAACTAATGATGAGAATGAGATGAAACTTAGAGCGCATTTATTGCTCTAATTTATGTACATGCACGTTAAATTTCAAATTTATCTAAACATGAATACTAATAAATCATTGATTCAGATGCATTTAATAACTTTTATTTGAAAACAAAACAAAAGAAAAACAGATTTACAAAAAGAACAACAACAATTGTTAAGTATGGGGTCCAAGGACACAATCCAGAGGCTAAACTTCCCGGGGAACTAGCCCAACAAACGTTTTACATAGATCCATAACCACAGTTTTTGACTTTAACAGAAGAATATATATTAATAACTTTACCTAGACCTTTTACATTTCCTAGCCCTCATTTACAGTGACTTAAGGATTGTGTTTTGCGATTAAGTTTAATTTATTTTAAAAGGACTAATAAGTCATAACAAATAGATGTATACAATGTTGACTAATAGTATAATATGCCTCCCTATAATTAATACCTTTCCCTATAATCTATAATGCCATAATTAGTCATTGCAGAAGTCATAGATAAATATTAAAATTTATTTTATAATTTTGACGAGTTTCATTAATTGACTGTAATGTAATTATGTTTATGAGATAAGTTTTCAACACTGACAGTAATTTTAAACCAATCAACAAGTCCATTAAATAAACTATGAAGTCATCAAAAATCCAACTTCAAAGAAGCTGTAGATGTAGAAAAATATTGGGAAAAGATTATTTATCAATTCAACATGAAACATTTAAAGAAAGTCAAAAACTGCTCGATATAGATATTCTAGACTAAAAAGTAGTATGAACTTGAATAATGTAAAGAATGATAATACCATAATCACCCGACTATGGCTCGTTGGCCAAGTTAAAATTTATTTCTGCAGTAGCCTTAATAGGGCTATAATAACGCAGTAATACCATCAATGCCCAGAAGTTGTGGTCCGTATATGTTATATTCCCAGTTATCATATAATTTGTACAAAACATACCACTGATAGGTACATTCATATTATTTAGCAAAAATATAGTCACATATTATCAACTATTAACCGATAAACATTTAATCAAAATGTTCAACTCAACAAACCTCAGCAGCAGCTATCCCAACTTGTTCTGAATTTTTCAAATAGGACAAGGACCTCTCGGTAGACATAACAGATCTGTCTTCTATTTCTTTTCTGCGTTGAAGTAACTCTTGCCTCTTCTCTTCTAAACTATTTAGATAAGAAGATCTACTCTGATCTTTAGAAAACATGTATCCAGATTGACCTGAGGGAGAATGTCGAAGGAAAGTTTCGTCAGCGATGTCTTCAGGCTCATCAACCGAATTGTTGGTACGGAAAGACATTTTTGAACTGAATAAAAACTAAAATAACAATATAACTTTAAGAAAACGATAGAATTTAAAATAAATAACTTCAAAACACTAAGTCTCTTTGACTGAAGGCTAGTGACTCATGGAAACGATAACATTTGATAAGAACAGCTTCTTCTTTTTTTTTATTATATGTCTTCAAATTAATAGAACAGACAATACAATCTGTAATAATCACTATTCATGGGCCATCTTTTCAGCCATAACTTACAACCTATAATAATAATATCTTTATTTCATAAAATTTTTACATTACAAATAGAGTAAAAATAAATACATTTTTATTTTACCTAAAACTAAAGTTTATCCTTAATTTTAAAAGAGTAAACTTGTTCTACATAGTGTTTAGCATATTTCTTTCGGAAAAATATATCTATAATGGATAGGTTTCATGGCAGGAGTCGATTGTACCAACCACTGAAAATAGATTTTTCGAAAGTTTAAATATATGCGCGCACACACATGCATATATGTAATATATATATATATATATATATATATATATAATATATATATATATATATATATATATATATATATATATATATATATATATTTATATATATATATATATATATATATATATATATATATATATTTGTGATTATATTAACCTAATTTGCAAAATCAAAAAAGGTTTTAATAAACGGAAAAATTAAGGATTATACTTGTTGGGGGTTAATCATTGAATAAAAGTGGTCCAGAATCTATACGACTATTCTAAGCAAACATAAAGTATAAAAATCATAGTTAATAACCAGAAACCAAAATAACGGTCGATACAAATCATTTTTGTTGTTTTCAATGTATTTCTGGGTCTTTCGAATGGATTAATATTTTTTAATCAATTTCGGCACAAAAAGCAACATAGGCGAGGCACGAACCCTATTGAAAATTAGGTTGTTGTGACATCAATATAATTGTGCCAGAAACACATTGTCTCAACTATTCATGTTTTACAAAACTGGGTAGTATTAAATGATATATGTTGTGAAATCATCAACCCGGTTTGCTGAGTCAGTAGTTTCAAAAAATTGATAAAATTCAAGGCAATCAAAAAACCCCAAATGACCTGGTAAAATAGCCACAAACCCCTTTGTTATACAACAAAAACATAGTTATGTCGTTAGAGTCTAAAATTAGCACTGACAGTTAATTATTCTATCTCTATCTATCTTAATTCCGAGCTGAGGGGTTAAGGTGCCATACAAGAGATCAAGAGACCCGTGTTCGAGTCTAGGAGGGGAAAATAAGTTTTTTAGAAGATTTACTTTAATTTTAGTTTGATTTAGTAAAATAATATGTTAGGCACGCCACTTATGGTAATGAGCTTAGGAACTTATTAGTTACCTGTGCTTATCTCATCACTTTTTGTGATATATGTGTCACCAGTGATATAGCTTATCACTTGGTTTCTACAGAGCTTGACACACTCCCATATTTCAATACATGATCAAAGTTAACAATGCATTTAAACAATTCATTTTAGTTATTAACAACTGATATAAGTTGTTATAACTTTATTTATAACCTAGTAGAGAACTTTAAAACTAAGAATATTGAAATACTCTACAAAAATTAACAAATAATTAGTGAACAAACCTGCAAAAAATAAAATCCCTTGAAATACGTAAATTTATAAAGATAACAAAATTATTGATAGTTTACGATTATTTTAAAGTATCTTATGTGAAAGTGCGTGACCTTGACCAAGTGAAGGTTCGAAACTAGAGAATGATTTGCATTTTATTTTCAATTATGTAGAAATCATTATATATCATTAATTAACTATTTTAAATGTTAGTACAGTAACATAGTTTGTCATATTAAAAATAAAGTCAAACTTTTGTAGAGGGTATGGGTGCTAAATTTTTGAATTTTAAGTTAAGAAGAGAAATTATTATATTTGACTTAAATAACAAAAAAAAAATATTATGAAAAGTTAATCAGGCTATTAACGAGATTTATTTAAATCTTCCTATTATAGGGTTGTATAAACCCTACAGTTGGAACCTACATTTTTCTTTATTATCACTGATCAAATTAGTTGACGTAATAATTAGTTCGTTTTCGGCATTTTAAAAGCGGTTGATATCGTAAATGGTTTTAAAACTACACAGAACAAAAAAATCGTATAATATATTTTTGAATTGTGTTTACCTTAAGTTAGCCAATTTACACGTATTTATTTAGTTTAGAACTTTCCAAAACCTCAGCACTTATTATTTAATTTATTTTCTTTAAGTTTCATGTTATGATGATACATTCTACTTATAATATTTTATAGCATTTATTGCAAGCTTATCAAGAAGGCGGTCGCTCAATTCCCGTTAACACGGCGATTTTCAAAACAGTAAACTGCTCTACTTCATTTTCTATGACTAATTTTGACAATGCGATATGTATATTACACTGTGCCGCCCCTAGTACCGCCTCACAGATATTAAATTATAAGGATACTGTGTTCTATTATAGGATTAGTCCAAAGCTATAGTAAAATATTAATTTTGACAATGTCATATGTGTTTTAATGTGTGCCGCCCCCCTGTACCGCCTCACAGGTATAATTATAAGGATACCGTAATATTATGTGTTCTAATATTAATGTGCCGCCCTAGTTTCGCCTGCAGGCATAAAAATTTAGGAATACTGATCTATAAATATAAGCTTATTTCGGGTATCAGGGAAAGTTTGCATGTTTAATTCAGAAGATAGTTACATAATTTTTTTTTCCTAGTGCAATATATTCAGATTTAAAGATAGCAGCTCATTGGCAAGAGCTGAGAGCGGTTAACTTTTTCTGAACGCATATATATATATTTATATATATTTATTTATTTACATACATTTATTTATTTATATTTTTATTTATACACTTATATTTATTTCCTTGCTGTGATTTAATATTATATGATAGGGAAATTTATATCAATTTAGTATTTATCAAAGCGAGCCATTTTTAGCGAATTTTCAATGGAAAATTACGCTACTTTTTATAAGATTGTGATGTAAAGTGGACATCTATAAAAGCAGTTTAGAGAAAAAACCGCGCGAGCCTAGGCTTTACCCTAGGGTAGAGGGGATACTTTTTATATGAACATACCCGCTTTCCCTACCTCAACCATTGCCGCCGGGCCGCCGGTGTTGGAAGTGGTGGGAGACAGAGTGGGGAGTACCGCGCGATCTAGGGCTCCCTATCCCTTAGGATCAACCCTCCGTCGACCCTACCGCTGAAAGGGACTAGTGCCGATTCGTAATTTTTTTTTATTTGATCAATTTTGCCATTATTTTAAATTTTTCTTCATACCAGTAATTTTGTGCAATTTATCAGTACCAAGTGTATTTATCACTACCACAGTATACATATTTAAGGAAATAATATTAATTTTGATGAAATTATTGGAAAAACTGAATTGGTGCCAAAACATAGCGTCTATTTCGGTACACCATCCTAATTTTCCATCCTGTATATGGTCAAGGTTAGTGAAATTATAATTTTTTTCAAATTTTATTGTTCTTTTTTATTTTGATGTTTCTGCCTCCTTTGTGCTGCAAAAAAGTTAAAGGCGTAATTGCTTAGAACGCCGAGGTTATGTCGGTAGACTTCATAATTATACTTGGCATTTTTGTGGCCGCCTTAAGTGCATGTCAGCACATGTTTTGTCCTGAGTTAACATAACGTAATTAAATTTATGCGTTTTAATCATTATTATAATAAAGTAGCATTTTCAAATCACAATTTTATTATTTTAAATTATACGCTCCGCGAATCGTATACCATTAAGGTGTCCTCAGGTCTCTTAGGACCGCAGCTTTATATATCCATATATATTGTTTATATTATAATATAATATATTATAATTTATAATAATAATAATGCCCGTTTTTGGGCCTTTTGACCCTTCAGGGTATTTGCCCTGCGGGAACCACCTCGGGTGGGTCACATCTACTATGCTTAAAGTAAAGCTAAAGTTGGAGAAATCTTTTTACATCAAATACTATTCATTAAAACTGAGAGCCCGGGCTGTGAACCACGGATCTCCGGTACCGAAGTCCAGTACTATATACGACCGCGGCTACGGAGGCAGATATTATTAAATTATATTATTTATTATTATATTATGGTTTTATTTTTAATATAGTTATATATGTATAATTATGTATTTATAATTTATATTAAGTTATTTATAATTATTTTTATGCTCGTGCGTCGAAGCTAATTTTTATAATCCTCGAAATGTAGATTAAAAGTATCTACTTCAAAACCTCTAAGTCTCCTTTTAGGTGTGTCTTCCTATTTTATATTAATTTCTTAAGCAATGCATATAATATTAGTTTTTAAATATACGAACTTATGCTATTAACTTATAAAAAATCTGCTTCACATACATATAGTGAGGCATTCTTATGGTTTATCCTGCCATCCCATAATTATTTTTAGCCACGAATGTATGTATATTTTATTATTTTTTTATGTTTAAAAAACAATTAACTAAATTGAAATTAAATTTGATTAAAATTTTGAAATTATTATTTTAATTTAAATTATAATTTAGTGTTTAAAATCAGGTACAGGGTGCCTGTGGGGTATTTTCACTACATCAAAATCGCTTCGCTCGTCCTCTGAATATGGGAATCTTATATTGCCGCATGTTTTCGGACTCGCTTCGCTCGTATACAGCCAGTTATATCCGTTTTATTCCAAGCGATCACCCATCCAGATTCTAACCTGAATGCTGCTTAACATTATTGATGTATCAAAAATCGTATATATACCAGATTTATTGAATGTTTATATTTCAGATTTATTGAAATGAAATTTAGTTTGTTTATTTGTTACGTAAAGGGATTAACTTGTACCAAATTTTAACTCAAAAAAATTTTTTTTCGATCTTTCACATTTTTTAAAAAAATGTTAAAAAAAATTGTACTAATGCTGATAATGAAATAAAGAATGAACCTAGCACATATTTGGTTTTATGTATGATTACATGAGGGCTGAATTTCGAATCGAACAAAACATTTTCCCCTTTTTCCCGTTTTGTGAATTTTCGTTTTTTTGCTGTCTTTATTGCCGGATATTAAATGACGTTAAAAATATTTAAAGTCGTGCTATCCAGATAGCACGACTAGATCTGTTCGTGCTGTGATCTGTGTAAAAAACCAGGTTTTTGTGGTGTCATCAACCCGGTTTGCTTAGCAGTGAAATTTTCAAAAAATCGTAAATATTGAAGGTAATTATGTGTCGCTGCGAAAAAGATCCATTTTACTTTTCCTCATTTATACCGTAGATATAGGAAAAGTATTGTGTTTGCAAGAAACCGAAACCGGTATGTCACCGGAATTATCCATTTCAGGCGTTTTTAATTAGTACGTTCACACACACTTTAGATCCGCGTATTGTATTGAGTACGATCTCTCAATACGGTAATTTAAGCTGTATGAACCATGCGGAGGGGATCCGATCGCATACGCTAGAACCAGGGAGATAAAATCTAAATGGATCCCCCGATACGCTGTATTTTTGTGTGTGTACCTTTAGAGACGATCGTATTTAACGGATAACCTTCTCGTCGAACTTTTATTTCACTTCTATATAACCGTTTTTGATCAAATAACTTTTGGAATATTATTTTTTTAGTGTAACTTTATTATTATGCAAAGAAATCACAATTTAATTAAATATATTTTTTGTTTTAAACATCCTTATAACCAAAAGTGAAGGTTCACTATACAAGACGCCATGTTTTGGCGGGATCAGTTATCACTCGATCGACTAAACAAATACGGCTGCAAGAACCGTGAAGTTAGTTGACCGTATTGTATACGTATTCTATACGATCCGCGGATCTAGAGTGTGTGTGAACGTACTAAATGTCTCATGACTGGTATTTGCAAAGTTGTCTGTCAGTATGTTTGTGTGTGTGTGTGTGTCTGTTATCGTAGCGCCCGGCATATTTATGGCATATTTATGCCAGAAAGTTAAAATATTGTAGAAATTTCATCATTTTTACTGTACAAATTTTCTACAAAGCAGTCTACCTCTTTAGTTGTGCTATTCGTTTTATAATTATTTTATGACGTTATTTTATACCCGCAATAATGATTCATTAAAAATTTTAAAAATCATAAAACGAAGAAAAATGATGTGAGATTAGGCACTCTATGTATAAGAATGTATAACTATGTATAACTGTATAACTATAAATGTATAAATGTATAACTATGTATAAGAATAACATATGTGCTGAGTTTCATCTCATTATCAGCATTAGTCCAACTTTTATTGAATGATTTATTAATTTATTTTATTCTACTATATAATTCACTGTAACTTTGTTTAGTTCATTTGATTATTGATAGTCGAAGGTGGTCAGGTTATTTATTCGATGTTTCAAAATTCAACCAATAAGGCCCATCTAGTAATATATCTCTATGTGTAAATGTACATCATTTTATTTCTAAATAATATAAATTAATATTAATTATATATTAATAATTATATATTACTTTATCAATTAATTTAAACCAACTTACAATAAACAAATTAAATGAAACAATAATAAAGTAAACATAAACATAATGAACTGTTAAATGAAATTAAAAAAAAGTCTGCGTTCGGCACGAAGGTCCCGGGGTTCGCAGCCTGGGCTATGCTCTAAGGTTTTATGAATAGTATTTGTATTAAAAGATTTCGCCAACTTTAATTAATTCTTAGAGTGTAGTAGATTCAACCCACCTGAGGTGGTTCCCGCAGGGTGAATACCCTGATGGGCCGAAAGGCCCTAAAACGGGCATTTTATTTTATTTTAAACAAAAAATAATTAAAATTGAAACATAAAATAAGAAGACTAACATAAGCACATAAGCTCATGCTTTTGCAGCTTGAAATAAGTTTAAATTATGGTTTTATCAATTGACATATATAACTTAATGTAAAATCGCGTTTTATGACTTATTCATTTAAAATTCGCTAATATCGTGGCCGTATGGCTCTTGGGTCAATCCATTTCAAGTGATCCAGAGATGTTGCTCGAAAAAAATGAAAATTGATAATTTTTTTTCTGTGTTGGTCCCACCCATAGGTAGTCCAAAACGCCTAGTATTAATTTTTTCTACAGCCTCCTTCATTTTCAAAAATCACTTTTTAGTTCCCGAGAAACCCAAATTTTGAGTTTTTTCGCCGATGTTTGAGGCCTAATATTTCGGCTTTGGCTTAACCTAGCTTAATGAAACAGGTCTCGTTTGAAAGTGTCCAATTTGGGCTTTATATAGGAACCAATATTTTTTGTTCTACTGCTGCTAATCTACTCGTGAGTTTGTATAATAAATTTGACCACAATGACTGAAAATACACTTTTTCATTATTTTTTTTAACAAGGATGATAATATTGAAAAAAATTGAAATAATTTTTTGGTTACTAAGATGACCATCAGGAACAAGAAAAAAATATTTTAATGTTCCAAATTTTACCTTTTGGGGTCAATTATTGAAAGTTTAGGTTTTCATGATTTTGGCGTTATTCAGGGCGATTTATCGTCCAATGGACTGGGGCGATTTTTTCAAATTGGGCTTAAAATGACCTCTATACATTGCAGTTTTACGCCCAATATGTCACATATTGTTTATTTTGGTTTTAAGGTACTTTACAGCCTTTTAAAATCAGCAGTTTTTGAGTTTAACGATTTCACAAAAATATACTGATTTCTATTGAAAATAGAGTTTATCCAGGGGTTCCTTTGCTAATAAAACATAGTTAAAGGTATATATTAATTTTTCATGGAAATAAATTCGACATCACCACCCAAAGTGACCAAAAAGTCGAAAAAACGCTGTTCGATTACCATAAAACCTAAAATATTACCAAAAACCAAATTTCAATGTGGAGTCTTTTTGTATGTTTTTTGGGCCTGCGAGTTGAAAGAGAGTGGTCCGGAGTCGATATGAGCTCTCAAAGCCAGAGTACCTGGGTTCGAAATCTTTTTTAGTTATAAACTTACATAATGTAAAATAACGATAAAAAATTATTGTCCCCACCAGGATTCGAACCTAGGTACTCTTGGCTTTGAGAGCTCATATCGACTCCGGACCACTCTCTTTCAACTCGCAGGCCCAAAAAACATACAAAAAGACGCCACACTTGAAATATGTGGTTTTTGGTAATATTTAGGTTTTATGGTAATCGAACAGCGTTTTTTCGACTTTTGGTCACTTTGGGTGGTGATGTCGAATTTATTTCCATGAAAAATTAATATATACCTTTAACTATGTTTTATTAGCAAAGGAACCCCTGGATAAACCCTATTTTCAATAGAAATCAGTATATTTTTGTGAAATCGTTAAACTCAAAAACTGCTGATTTTAAAAGGCTGTAAAGTACCTTAAAACCAAAATAAACAATATGTGACATATTGGGCGTAAAACTGCAATGTATAGAGGTCATTTTAAGCCCAATTTGAAAAAAATCGCCCCAGTCCCATTGGACGATAAATCGCCCTGAAAAACGCCAAAATCATGAAAACCTAAACTTTCAATAATTCATTGACCCCAAAAGGTAAAATTTGGAACATTAAAATATTTTTTTCTTGTTCCTTATGGTCATCTTAGTAACCAAAAAATTATTTCAATTTTTTTCAATATTATCATCCTTGTTAAAAAAAATAATGAAAAAGTGTATTTTCAGTCATTGTGGTCAAATTTATTATTCAAACTCACGAGTAGATTAGCAGCAGTAGAACAAAAAATATTGGTTCCTATAAAAAGCCTAAATAGGACACTTTCAAACGAGACCTGTTTCATTAAGCTAGGTTAAGCCAAAGCCGAAATATTAAGCCTCAAAAATTGGCGAAAAAACTCGAAATTTGGGTGTCTCGGGAACTAAAAAGTGATTTTTGAAAATGAAGGAGGCTGTAGAAAAAATTAATACTAGGCGTTTTGGACTACCTATGGGTAGGACCAACACAGAAAAAAAAATTATCAATTTTCATTTTTTTCGAGCAACATCTCTGGATCACTTGAAATGGATTGACCCTCTTATATCAATTAGTGAGACTTATATAGGACTACAACTATGTGGCCGCAAAGCGACCCACAGTGCCGATCCCGCTTAGCGGCCTAGAGGCTATTTACACATAAAAACCCTATTCTGATTTTCTATTTTAGGTACCCCGCATAGAAGAAAAGTATGGAAAGTTTCATAGGATTCGATTATTAAATCATTGGATTTGATTAAAACTCAACTTCACTTTTATTATCTAAAGAAGCAGCTTTAAATTGAAGAGCTGGATCATTCAGTAGATCGCTGTCATCAGAACGTATCAAAGTAATTAAACACTTGTCAAATATTAGCATTTAAACGCCTAAACTACAAGATTTAGCTTACCTTTCGAAAAAATTCACGTAAAAGTTAAAAATTAAAAAAAATCACCTAATGAGTTTGGTGGCATGACGGGAGTCGAACATGACCAAAATCTGTTTCAAAGATCCCTCGAAAAATTACAATATATATATATTATATATATATATATATAATATATATATATATATATATATATATATATATAAATATATACTTTGTATATTACAGGATAAATAAGTTACTACATAGTAGTGCTGTTAACTGCTCAAGTTATAAAGTATAAATCGGCATGTGTCATATGTCAAGTATGGAGTATAAGATCAAATTTTACAAAGAAATCCTAATGTTATGTATGTAGTATTATACGATAGGGTATAATATAAGCATTAAACCATATTTGTTATGCGCACATGGAATTGCATAGCTTGCTATGGAAATGTTGGTGTTTTAAGTAACTCCTTTTTTTGGAAGGAAAAATGCCAATATTTTATTTTAAGTGTCTTTTCGTAACGAAAGATGTATGTCTGTATATTTAGTGTGTGGATCACGTGAACCTTAGGTCGGCAGGGCAGGTGTCGTAGCATCTATTGCTTCTGCCTCAGTAATGTGTTCGTGAACTGTATAGCTTAATTATTGGATGACATTGACTGCTTGGGAAAAGCAGTGAACGGGAAGCTACGTGATTGGTTTCGTATCCAAAATAATCTTGTGGGATTCATTTATACTTTAAATCAATCACCCATTATCTATTTTGGGTTAGAACTTATCTCATTGCATTCCTTTCACTGTTTTCCCTCGTTGTTGATGTTTATTTTTTAGTTAGCTTTATGGTTATTTTTATGGACTCAATGAACTCTTTATTGGCTGTTAAGACTTTTTTTGGCCTTTTGTGGCATTTTATTGGTGTGTGCAATCCTGTTGTGAACAGGATTGTTTTTGAAAAAAATATAATTGACTATGATATTTAAAAAAATTGGGATTCGTTAAGTTTTATAAAAACATTTAATGAAATTTCAGTAAAAACGAAAAAATTCTTTTTGAATTTGACGATTTGTGAGTAAAATTCACATTTTAAGAAACAGTTACTCAAGAGCTAAGTTTATGATACTTGGTTTCAATTCTACTGCTCAATGCAAGGTATTTTTGTCGGTCTATTATTTTTTGGCCCCTTGTAACGGCCTAAGTTTCTTTGGCTGACTTCAAGAGCCCAATTTCAGTTTTAGACTGAAATACGGCTCCAAGAGTTAGCTTAAGCAACTCAAGCAGTCTTAAGATGTCAAGATAATAGCCACCAAGATCTTTTATTTAGTAGCCGAGTTGAAATTTATTACTAAAAACTTTAATCTTGAATTGCTACTTTTTTATTATGTGGACATGGTTGACATTTTGAATGATTCTAAAAGCATTATTGACGTTGTCTGTGAGTGCATTTATTGTTCCTATGTAACTCTGAAAACTACATCTTTTCGTTTATAATACTTTCTAAGGAAATTCACTCATCCTTCAATAAACTCTGTAGACTCTTAAATCTTAATCTGATATCTTCAGCCAAATCTAAATTCCGTTGTGCGCGAAATTTCGAATTTTGTGGACTTAATCATTTAAATTTCGTAAGTGTGTGAACATTTGTTTTTCGTTAATTAAATTCCGATGCGTGTGGGTCCATCAATTCTAATCCTCAGATGCTTTGTAGCGATCCAAAAATGGTAATTATAACTTATTGGTTGAATACTTTAACTTATTATTTAAATACTTAAGTGTGGGTTATTTAAAACTTGATAAAAGGTTATAAGGCTGTGATCAATTAGGTCTTTAAATGACTTAATCCTAAATTAAAATCCT
Organism: Microvelia longipes; assembly: GCA_018340805.1. NCBI lineage: Eukaryota > Metazoa > Arthropoda > Insecta > Hemiptera > Veliidae > Microvelia > Microvelia longipes. Next base: position 6,572,160 of record JACMZG010001893.1, on the reverse strand, counting down.
AATTAAAATTTACAAAAAGGAGGAAAAGAACTAAGGGATAGACATTTCATTCATAAATAATCATAAATCCATTGGATTATCTAAGATTTGACATTCTAAGATTCTAACATTTGATGATAGTCCACCTAGGGTATTTTCTCACCATTTTATGGTAAGATAATTTCTCAACATCTTTCTACACTCACACATGTTCATATATATATATATATATATATATTATATATATATATATATATATATATATATATATATATATATATATATATATATGTGTGTGTGTGTGTGTGTGTGTTTGTATATATATGTATATATCTGTGTGTGTGTGCTCGTGTATTATATGTTACTGAATTTTTGTTAAAGGTCTATCTGAAAGGTGAAACTGAAAACGTTCATAAAGACTATAGTAACTGAACTGCTAGAACAAGTAACAGCAGCTAAGCTAATCAAGGAAATAAGTGTAGGACTTTTACCAGAATGACAGTCAGATAATAGTACAATAGCTATGGGCTTCAGCAAATGGTCCACCAAATTAAATCCTTTCAGGTAAACTTTTTATTGTAATTATGCATGTTGCAGGCAATGTGGGAAAAGCAGGCATTGTGCAAAATGCCAGGGCCCTGTGCATAATGCCAGGCCACCTTGGGCAATTTAGTCATGAGATATGACTGAACAAACTTCTCACTTTGCCTGGGCATTGTTCACAGTGCCCGCTCTAGGTAAGGCAATTTGGTCTGAATTTAATTTTTATCACTCAACAAAAGTTAATTTTATAATAAAAACTAACATTTTTCTACTGAGTCCAACACATTTTTACTTGGACTACTCGTAGTAAATGAGCAAAATCGTTTTCAAGTACAAAGAACTCTAGTTATTTGAATTTTTAGCTTGTAAAAATAAATGTCTATTGATGTTTTTTTAAATTTGTTTATTTCTAAAAACATTGATTTTTGTATCATTTATTGTCTTTATTTTTTTTCAAAAATAATACAATGTATATTAAGTTTATTTTGTTTAAAATAGCTGTATAGTCAGTATTGAAATAAGTATTTTCATAAAAAATACGTTTTTTTTTTAAATAATCATATAATAGACATATTATTAATAATACTACTTAACATTGTTTTTAACTTTTCTTTATTTAATGCATATTATATCCCTTCTTATTGTATACTTTTATTAAATAATCATTGTTTGAGAAATATAGTAAAACACCTAATTTACTGCCTATTAAAAGTAGATACGTAAAAACATTCCTGAGCTGCGCAGAAACTTTAAGTTTTTACAATACTCAATATGTTAATTTAAGATCTTAAGTAAAGTATACTGGTCTCTCTCAAGTTTTTAAATGCACCATTACATTGCAGTAAAGTGATTTTCGGATTGAAGCTTTAGAACTTAATTATTGACGTTATCGCTTATAAATAAATAAGTTTATGCAGAAACATAATGTCACTTTACAGCTAACTTGCGTAATTTACACTATTTTTATCTATGTTGAAAGTTAAGAATTTTATTACCTAATAAAATACTTACATAACAAAAAAATATGTCTTTAAGTAGCTAAAATCTTTGTAAAAATAATACATAATAGCATTAGTGGCTATATTAATGTATTTTTTAATTTAAAAATTATTTTATATTTAGTTCCTTGGTATCTATTCTTTAAGTAACTAATATAAAATTATAAATTTTATAGATGGAAAAACCTTTGTTTAGGTCAAGTTTCCCAAAAGGAGACGAGCATTGTGCACAATGCCCGGGAATATGGGGAATCTGGCAACATTTCCCTTATTGCCCGCTTTAGTTGGCCATTATGCACAATGCCCGATTTCCCAAATTGCCGCAACATACACATTATTTACTTCTTAATTTTATTTATACTCATTTTATTTTCTTCCTCTTAGATTAAATGCCATTTGTTACTTTTCCTCATTTATACTGTAGGTTTATTGGTGAAGAATGGTGTTTGCAAAAAAATCCTTTGAATTATATGTTATATGTGTTTTTTTAAATCTTTTGAGTAGTTTTTACAAAATTATCTGTCTGTATGGGGGTGTGTGCGTTGTTATTGTAGCACCTGACAAACTAAAACTTGGTTTTAGTTGTACTATCCGAAAAATATTTTTTATTACTTTTGACCGGCAAAAATTTTGAAAATTTATAACGCGAAAAGTATTGACGTGATTAAGCACGCATGCAGTTATATACAATGCATATAGGAATAACATGTGTGTCATGTTTAATTTTATTATTTGGATTACTTCTATTTTGATCGCATGACTTATATATGTTTTTACAATAAAATATTTATAATCTAATTGTCTTTCGACTTCCAAAAAGCACTGGACTACAAGGTTAAATTATGGCTAATTTTTGGTCCAGTGCTCTCTAAAAGTCCAAATGGTCACCAAAAGATTCATCTGGCAAATTTCTCAAAATATTTGGCTGTTCCAACTTAGCTGGTTCACTCTGTATGCGTCTTCTAAACTCAATTACAATTTGCTGCTTTGGGTGTACTTCGCGTAAGTCCTAACTACCTAAGTTAACTTAGGTAGTTAAACATATAGGCAATTATACGTTTTCACTACAATCATTATTCACTAAGATAAAACTACTCTTTAATTTTTATTGATAATATCTTTTGGTAATTTACAAAATTTTTAAAATAAATGTTGATTTAAAAATACAGAGTCGCATCGCCCCTGAGAATAATTATTTCTGCGTATTCTCGCTCTTGGAAACATTTTTAAAATATAGAAATGGGGTTAAAACTTCGGCAAACAGTCGCTCGTACGAAAAAATATTATTTAAATTATTGTATATCAGGTTATTTAGGTTGTCTGACTTCATGGCGTCTGAATTTGAGTTTTTTAAGTTAAATTTATTATGAAGTTAAATTAAATATGAATCTTAAACTGATTTTGAAATTCATTGGCACTTGAAAATTTAATAAATAGGACAGTGTATTAAATATAACCATCATAATATGCAAATTTTGTGTGGTTATTCCCTGTGGTCATCCATCCAGGAACTGACCTCGCTCAATAATGCTTAAATGTTAATAATCTTACAGAAACTGTACATTATATGCCGTATTGAAACAAAACTTAATTACTTAAAGAAATAAATACCTTTGTACTAAATTTGAAATCAATTGTATTAGTTTTCGATTCCTCTTACTTTTTTAAGTAATTTGATTAAAGTTAAACAAGTGCTGTTGGTGTATATATGACGTTATGTGTGGTGAATTGCATTGATCGAAACATGTTTCCGCATTATATGATTTTTTTGGAATTTAGCTGAGTTATTATTGCCGGCTAATGACGTCATAATAAATATTTTCCGGATTGCACAACTTGGCCTAAAGATTGATTTTTTAATTAGGTTTCCACTCTCTAGTATAAACACACTACAGTCTATCGTTTAGTTTAAAAATCCCCAAGGTCATAAGTATTTTGGGGATTGACCAATCAGAGAAGCCGCTGCCAACCTCTCTCTTAAAAAGAGAAAAAAAATCCCTACCACAATAACCGCTGTAGGGGAAAAACCTTCTTCCCGGCAATCGTTTACTTTGTTTGTGGTTGTTCTTTCAATTACATCGTTTTGAAAACTATTTTCAAATTAATCTTAAAAATGATATTTTAAAATAAAACTACACAAAAGAAGTGTAAAAAAACATCGCCAAGAAAATACGGGTAAAATAACCTAATTTGTTTACATAGTTTTTCCCGCTCCCTTCTTACAGGGATTTTTTTTCTTAAGAATCAGTGGTGTCTAAACTGACCGGTCAAGATTTTTAAACTAAACGATAGACTGTAGGAGCTATGATTATAATAGACACACATATAGACACATACAACTTCGTAAAATTTATTCAAGTTTTACAATCGCCTGAAACTGATAATATTCGGGTGAAGTCCCGGATCGGATTTTTTTGCCAACAAAAAACTTTTCCTCCTAAAAGTTCAAACGTGACATTTACTTAAATTTAACTCTTTATGTATAAGTAGTTAAATTAATTTAATAGCAGTATAGAATAAGTTAATTTAAAAACAAATATAATTTTTTTTACTGTCATAACATTTTATTTGTGTTCATGGGCTCTCATTTATATCAGTCTGGTTTTGTTTTTTTCTTTGTTCCTCTGTTATAATTATATTTTTTCCTTTTCCTCATGTATACCGTAGGTATGTAGGCAAAGTATTGTGTTTTCGAAAAGAATTCGAAACCAGGATGTCAAAGGAATTATCCATTTCAGGTTTTAAGGCCTCCTAGGTGTTTTTTTTTTACAAAATTTCTGGTGATGCATGCTAAAGAGTTGAAAATTTGTACAGTCAATATGTACAACTCAGTCTACCGCTGTAGTTGTGCTATTCTAAATATAACTTTTATATGACGTCATTTATCCGAATTAATTACTAATCAAAATTTTCAAAAATATCAAAACACTTGCAATCGGGTTGAGATTCGGCATACATGTAGTAGCTATGTATAAGATTAACATATGTGCCAAGTTTCATCTAATTACTAGCATTAATTTAATTTTTATCAAATGACTTTTGTAGGTTTTTTTTAAAAAAATTGTAAAAATCTAGAAATTAATCTAATTAGGTTGAAATTTAGTACAAGTGTAAAAATTACGTAATAAATAAGTTCACTAAGTTTTTTTTTATAATATGACAAGTATATCTATGATTTTTGGTGGATTATAAAAGTTAAGCAGCCTAGACCGTGGTCATTGCTTAGATGGGTATCCGCTGGGAATGGAACGCATGTATTTACTATCTGAGGACGAGCAAAGCGAGTCCGAAGAGGTGTCGCTGTGTACATTTGACGAATTTTATATTCTAAGGACAAGAGTAGCGAGTCCGTAGTTGGGAGGCTGAGCGTAGCGAATCCGATGTGATGAGGAAAAGTTCCGAGGTACCCCGTACCTGATTTTAATTTTTCTAGCAAGTTAGTATATACTGCGCGTTTTGTATGCATCGTTAGGTGTTTTAACTGATTTAACTTGTGATAAGGACTGTTTCGAATATATTTTTTATAAAATAATTTTGGCACGGTGGTCCGCATCTCGGGCGAATTTTTTTGAAATGCGTGTTTCCGTGCTTAACAACAATTCTGGTAGAGACGAAAATTGTTTATCGTTTTTTCCATTGTATAACTACTTGTTTATAACTACAAAATAATTCTGCCGCGGTGGTCCACTTACGTGTTTCCGTGCTTAACAACCCATTTCTTACTTAAGGTTCCGGTTCATGCTTTAGAACGTAAGCATTTTATCTGAATTTTTCAAAAGAAATTCGCATTATTATCCAGTTGGTTATACGAGCCTCTAAAATTAGAAGAACGCACTATTATTTGCACCAGTTTAAAGCTTAGTTACTTTTTATATATAAAGGTTTTAGCGCATTTCCTTTATAAAATACAGACAAAATGAGTTTCGAGCACTTGACAATTGATTAACTGCTTAGGTCTAAGCATAAACTGGAACTTTAAGCAAGAAATGAGTTGTTAAGCACGGAAACACGCATTCCAAATGAAATTCGCCCGACAGCGGACACCGCTGTCGGCGGACCACCGCTAGAATTGTTTAGTAGTTATAAACTTATATAATGTAAAAAAACGATAAAAATTATCGTTCCTACCAGGATTTGAACCCTGGTACCCTGAGTTTGAGTGCTCGTATCGACTCCGGACCACTGTCATGGAGAACAACTCCCCACTTAAAATGTGTCGTTTAGAGGCCCAAATTAGGAAATAAGAAATTAGTAATAGGATTTTGATGTGACTACCGTTTTTTTTTGTACTTAAAGTAGTCGTATCGACTTAGGATAAAATATATTCGATCTCTTCTTAAATTTTAATTTAGGACAAAGTGAACTTTTATTTGGGTGAGTAGTTAACTTCGCCTGAATAAAGAAAATTCACATGTTACTGGCTTTAATTCATTAAGCTTTTTGGGTTATAAGCACAAGACATATTTATCTTTGCATATTTTCTCTATGACCCCTATTTTGGCGGGAATAAGTGTTTAAAGTGCAAAGGTTAGAAATTTAACTCAAAATCAAAGGCCAAGTATTGAATTAGAATGCATTTTCTAAGAGTAAATATGCCTAATTTTTGGCTTAAGAAGACAAATCATTTATTACATTACCATTTTAAAGCATTTATAGTCACTAATGCTGTTAGATTTAGGGTCAATAGTAAATCTTAGTAAAAATTAAAATCAAAGTTACCACATTTTTTGTTAAAATGTATAAATTTTACACTTTTGGCACATATTTCTGACAAAATGATTAACTATACCGAAAGTTAACGAGACCACTAAAAAGAAGATTTCTTTACTCTATAAAGAGTAATTACTTTACTCCCAAAGTACTCTAAGTTTTACTACTATATGTCATACAGTTTAAAATTTAAGAGGGGGAGACCTTAGTCTCCCCCTCTTATAAAAATAAAAGTATATGCCCCTTCATATATAAAAGTATATCCACCCTGATATACTTTTAAATAAATAATAAGGGAACTTCGCGTTGAACTAATTTCTCAATCACTTTACATAATTTAAATAATAGGGCTAGCTTTTTTAATTAATTACCATCTTGTAATCTTTTTAAAACCGTTTGCTTATTAATGTGTACTTGGTTCTTTGTCATATAAAAAATGTAGATGTTAAATCGTACTAAATGTAAAAAATAACGCGAGTTAATTTTAAAAGAACTTCGAGTTAAACTAATTTTCCTATAGACTTTAATAATTGAAATAATGGCTAGCAAATTTAATTAATTTCTTAAAACGTTTGCTTATTAACTTTTCTTGTTCTTTGTCATTTAAAAAATGTAAATTTATATCATATAAATGTTAAAAATAACGCAAGATAATTTTAAAAGAAATTCGCTGAGTTACTTCAATAAAATAAAATTATATCCAATAAAGGGAAATAGACCAACACTATACCAAGAATCTTACAAATAGTTCTTTGTCAGCATTAAAAATAAATATTTTACTTATAATGTGGATGTGGCTTGCCGCCATTTGTACCCCATGCTTTTAGCACGTGTTCTACCAAGAAGGATTAGATTTTCCTAGAACTCTGTATAAAACTGTCCTCAAAGGTCTCCGCAATTGCTTTTAACTATGAATTTCTTTTTCCTGGAACCTTTTATAATTTTCGATTAAAACGTTTGATCTTAAATTTTTTCACTTTACCTCTAAAGGATTTCCTGTTAATGTCCTTTTTTCAGGAATCTATGCCAGATATTCAAAATTATTTTTATAATCCCTTACAAAATATTTAGTCTGATTAAATTACTTGTTAAATTAACTTTATTAGATATTTCATGTTTTTTTTTCTAAATTATTAATACATATCTTCCTTTAACTTATTGATCATCATAGGTTAATTCGACGTACCTCTAAAAAAATTAGGAATTGCATTTTTTGCTAGCAATTACTTCATTAGAGCAGTTCTTTTAAAAAAATGCGCGAAATATATGTTTCCTTTCCAACAAAGCATTTTTTAACAAATTAGTTCTGTATATTGTTATTAGTAGCCATATAGTAACAAATATTCTTAATGGCTGACTTGTATTTTTACTTGACCTCATTTATATCGTAGGTATATAGAAACAGTAAAGCATGAAAATCCGAAATCGGCAATCGCCTGAAATATCTGTTTCAGAGTTTCAGGTGATTTTGAGATCTCCTGCGTGGTTTTCACAATTTTTTGTTTATCTGTATGCGTGCGTGTGTTATCATCTTTATAACTTTTAATAAGTCTGAGGTTGAACCTAGCTAAGTTAATTAATACAACTTTTTTATATATAGGGTGTCCCGAGAAACGTGTTATTGACAAAAATTTCATTTTTCCAAAAAAGTCAATCTTGATAAAGCTCCTGCGTGTCTTCAAGCTAAGACTTATCATATTTTTATTTTTTTTATTTTTAACGGTAGACTTATAAATTGCAATTTTTGAAAAATGGACGAAGAGTTAAGTAGGCCTAATTTTGACTTTAAAAAAAGTTCTTTATAAAATTGTTTAATTGTGTCCCTGAGAAAATTTCACCGTTGAAAAATTATTTTTCTTAATTTACCCCCTCCCCTCTTCTAAATTTGGATTTTTTGTGAATAAAATATTTCAGTTAGTGTTACTTAAATCAAAGTTTACAATACTACCAACCACTTTTGTTCCACTTGTCAAGAACTTTAATGCTATGTATCATTTATTATTTATTTATGTGTATTATTTATACATGTAATATATAATATGTGTCGCTGTCCTTACGACAACGCGGATATTTTAATAAAACTTTAACATTTTAACCCTTTACTGATCATATATTTTATTACATTAAAACAGAACTTAACTATGACCGTAATAATGAACTTGAAAATGAACTTGTGTATGAACGTAATTATGAACTAATTTATGAACTTGATTATGAACGTAAAAGGTATTTGACTCGTTATCTTGATGTCTTATAAACGAATAATAAAATCTGACAAATAAAATCAAATCTGACATAAAATAACAAGTCAAATGCCTTGACTATTAGAAATAATAATATACGCCTGCTACATGGCTCCCCAAAGTTCTTCTTTGAACTTTCAAGCTATGGCTCCTCGACGGGAATCGAACCTTAACTTGCAGGTAATAGAAGGATAAGCTTTGAAACTGGTCTTTCAAGTGTCTTGTCGTTTCCGTAACGAATAGTCACTCTGCGCACCGTTCCATCTGAGCTCTTCTTAACTTCTTCAACTATAGCAAGTGGCCATTGGTTTCTTGGTATTTGGTCGTCCTCACAAATTACCACATCGCCTACGGCTATATTTCTTTTTTTATCTTGCCACTTTTCTCTTTTTTGTAAATTAGTTAAGTATTCTTTCCTCCATCTCCTCCAAAACTCTTCTGCTAAATGTTGAACGTGTCTCCACCTTTTCTTAACATAATTATCGGAAAATATTCCTGGAGGAGGCAATATAGGTCTTGGTTGAAGTAAGATGGCGTGGTTAGGTGTTAGTGGCTCAAGTGAGCTAGGGTCCTGTATGTTTGTAATTGTAAGGGGCCTCCCGTTGACTATGTTCTCACATTCACAAAAAAATGTGCGCAAACTATCGTCTGTAAGCAACCCTTGTTGATTGATTAGCATAACTTCGAGAATTTTCCTCACAGAACCTATTAATCGCTCTACAACACCGTTCATATGACTAGCTTTGGGGCAGTTAAATTTCCAGATAAAATTACATGAACGGAGCGATAAATATTTAAAATGTCTTGAAGTTGTAGTTCTTTTAACGATTTTCGTAACTCTTCTTTGGCCCCAACAAAGTTGGTTCCCAGATCAGATCTCAACTCCCGGATCTCACCTCTTCGTGATAAAAATCGTCTTAATCCATTAATAAACGAATCCGTGTTCATAGAGTCGAGGACGTCCAATGTTATGGCTCTTGATGCAAGACAGGTGAAAATTACACCGTAACGTTTCTCTTGTCTTCGCCCTAGACGCACATAAAATGGTCCGAAGCAATCCACAGCGCTGTAGGCAAAGGGATAACTTTCTACCACCCTACTCTCAGGTAGGTTCGACATTATTGGAGTTTCATATCTTCCTCGAACTCTCTTGCATATCATGCACTGAGATATGAGTTTTCTTACATGATATGAAGCGCCAATAACCCAGAACCCACGTGAGCGTATTTCATTCTGTGTCATACTTCGACCCTGATGAAAGATTCTTTCATGACAGTATCTTACAATTAATTCAGATGTATGAGTTTTTTTAGGTAATATTATAGGGTGCCTATTCTCTAAACCGGAATACCCGAGACGACCTCCAACTCTTAATAAACCTAAATGATCAATAAACGGATTTAGAGATCGCAAATGATCTTTCCTTGACAGATTAATATTATTTTTAAACAATCAATTGTTTCTTTGAAATAAAGCGATTGAACGTGCTTAAAATAAAGAATTTCTGAATATTCTAACTCCCTAGCAGTGATAGGGTGTTCAAAAATATTTTTCCTACAATTTTAGCCCTTAATTGATTTATATACCGTAAAACTAATGCTACGGACATTTTAGCTTTTTCCCAAGTCGGAAACCTGTTTAAACGACTTAGCAAATCTGGGACGGGATCAGCCGAACTCGCTAATATTTTAACTGGTTTGACTTCCGGGTCATCTGGGACTAGAGAAGGGACTTCTGTTTCTCCCCAAGATTCAGAATTTTCCCAAATGAATTTAGGACCCGTTAGCCATATACTACTTATGATCTGCCCTGCGTCAGCTCCTCGCGAAGCGATGTCAGCAGGATTGTCTTTGGAGGGCACATAATGCCAGTCCTTAATATTTGTAAGTTCTCTTATCTCTTGAACTCGATTTGCTACAAATATATGAAATCTACGCGATTCGTTGTTTATATAGCCTAAGACAGCTTTACTGTCAGTCCAAAATACATTATTTATATCACGTAATTTTAATTCCTTTTCGATAAATTTACTCATTCGTGCAGCAAGTAATGCAGCAGTAAGCTCTAACCTAGGTATAGTAATTTCTTTGAGAGGCTTAACTCGCGCCTTGCCAATGATAAATGAGCAGTGAACTTGATCTTGACTATTAACTAATCTTAAATACGATACTTGACCGTAACCTAAAAATGATGCGTCACTAAAGTGATGCACTTCCGCCTTCGAAATAGAACCGAAACCTACTGGTTTAAAGCAACGGTTGACCGATATCTCACTTATATCATTAAGCCCGTTTAACCAATGCAACCATCTTTTTTTAAAGTCATCGCTAACTTCAATATCCCAGTTGTCTTGATTTTTTAAATTTGATTCTCTACAAAGATCTTGAAGAATACACTTCCCTTTCATTATGTAAGGAGCAACGAAACCTAGAGGATCATATATTGAACTGACTGAGCTGAGTATTCCTCTTCTTGTAGCTCTATTATCAGGCATCATTATTTTGAGTCTAAACTGATCGCTATTTGTGTCCCACGCTAAACCTAAAACTCGCTCCATAGAAAATTCGTTTTTTATAGATAGATCTTTTAGTGTAGCGTTATTTATTGCTCTTTCAGATTCGGGAATGCTTTCTAATAATTTAGAATTGTTTGAAATTATTTTGTGAAATCTAAATCCTCCACGAGCACACATTTCTCTTATGTTTTCGACTAATTCTATAGCTTCTTCTTCGCCCTTTAACTGACGCGCATCCATCGTCAACATAATAGTTTTCTAGAACGAACTCAGCAGCTTCAGATCCTAATTCTTGAACGTTATCTTTTGCCGTTTGTTTTAACGCAAAATTACTACACCCAGGAGATGACGTGGCTCCGAATAAATGAACCGTCATGCGGTATTCCTGGGGTGTTGAGTTAACATCTCCGTCTTTCCACCAAAGAAATCGAAGAAAATTTCTATGTTCCTCTTTTAACGAAAACTTGATGGAACATGCCTTCGATATCTCCAGTGAACGCAACTAATTCTCTTCTAAATCTCATTATAACACTAATAAGCTGCCCGTCAAATCTGGCCCTGATAGTAAGTTTGAATTTAGTGATTGTCCTTTGTACTTTGCCGAACAGTCGAATACAACCCGAATTTTTTCCGGTTTCTTTGGATGGTAAACACCGTGGTGAGGTATATACCAACACCGACCTTCCTCAGGTACTGAACTAGGCACCGCTTCTGCGTGTCCTTTCTCAAACATATTGTTCATAAATTTTACGTAATCATTTCTATAATTTATATTTTTTAAAAATCGAAATTTTAAACTATTTAATCTTAGTAGCGCCAAATATCTATTGTTAGGTAAAGTGCAATTTTCATATTTTAATGGAAGAGGCAATTCATAATGCTGATCAGATCTATGAACAAGGCCTTCATTTAATATTTTAAGAAATCTTTGATCTTCTATTGATATTGCAAAATCTTGTGACACCTGAGTTACTTCCGGAAATCTAATGAAACCCACGGGTTTATTAGTTCTTTAACTTTAATTTTATTTTCCATGTAGCTGCTAAGGGCGCACACTTTAGAATTGCTTAGTTCATAATCCTCATGACCCTTCGGACCTACCACTCCCCAACCTAGAGTTGTTTTAATCCGTACGGTTCAGAGGGAGCACCTCTAACGACTTCTAAAGGCACAAAGCTTGCGGACAGTTGTTTCCTATGAGCAACCCGATTTCAATATTTTTATTAACCGGTAAAATTTTATCTTTTAAACGACTTAAATGACCAAACTTGTTAATAAAGTCTGGATTCGGAATGTCGTCATGACAACCCGGGATATCTGGCCGTGTATAAAATTTGTAAGGTAATTTAACTACTTCTTCAGTTTGTAGACCCTTAATTATGACGTCAGTCAATCTAAAGCAATTGACTCGACTCTTTGACAACACGGTACGTAGTTCTAGACTTGTAGCAATGCCTGGTAACCCTAACTTTTCTTTGATACTTTCTTTGAGAAAGCAAGCATCACTCCCGTCATCTAAAAACGCATAGGTGACAACTTGGTTTGACGGGTTATTTTTATCTATGACTACAACAGGTACAATATGAGACATTGTAGATAAGCATACTTTAATTTCTCGAGAATCGCTTGAGTGCACGTCAGCTATTAAATTTTGAGTGCAACTTTCATCTTTTTTTCGATATTATTTTTATTTTTGCTGTCACTTTTATTTACAATTTTTGAAATTTCTCCGTCACAATCTCGATGTAAACAAGTCGGGTGTTTTTTTAGACACTTTTCGCAAGAGAGTCGTCTGATACAACCCTTGCTACTGTGTCCCGTTTCAAACAGCCAAAACACAGGTTTTTGTTTTGTACGAACTTAATTCTATCGTCCAAATTAATTTTATTGAAATCTTTACACTTATAAAATTCATGCGAACCGTTATTACAAAATAAACATTTTATATCTCGAATTTTGGGGTTTTCGTTAGATGGTTTACTATTGCTACTAGTGCTTGGGGTATTAGAATCTAAGAAATAACTATTAACTTGTTTAGGTTTGGCCGCGTCTTTGTAATTTTTATAACCCTTTGACGGCGTATGATAAACTGGATGGTTAATGCGTCTTATATACGAGTCAAGAACTCTTGATAAGTCCTCAATAGTTTCGTTACCGTTCTTATATTCTACAACTTGAATCCATTTATCAAAAACTTTGGCTGGTAAGCGACTTAAAATTTTCTTTAGACATATTTTCGTGTTTATTTCTTTTAACGAATGTCTATCGAGGACTTTACAAGCTGTTCTGACAGTATCAGCGAACGTTATTAGGGCCGATACATCGTTCCACATAATATTAGGGCCTTCTGTGAGTTTATTCACCCAAGACTCCGTAATAGCTACCCCACTTCCGAAACGCTCCTCTAGCAACTCCAATAGACCCTCGTATGTAAGCGACATGTTTGAATTGGCTACTTTCTTAGCCTCACCTTCGAGAAAGTTAAGCAACAAAGACTTTCTTATAGGATTTGGGAGTAACCCATCTTCTAAATGAATTTTAATTTCCTCTCTAAATATTGGAAACCTTATAGCTGTCACCGTTGAATTTGTAAGTAGAGGAATTTATTAACTGAATTTTCGTCATTACAGTCAGCGAGTCTATTGGATTTACTAGAGGGGGTTTCGCAATATTACCTTTATTTTTTTTAACTGACAATTCACTGACATTGTCAAACTTTATAGATTTGACACTTTCGTTATCGCTTATAGCACTGTCATGAAAGGACCTTACCGAATCATCAATTGACACAAAACCTGGTTGGCTTGTGCTATCCTTGCCCACTTTGCTAGAATTGCCCTTACCATGATTACCTAGGGTTTGAGCGGGAACTAGATCTTCATCTAGTTTATTTAAAAATGAAATCTTCAACCAAAGACTCTTTTTCAGCAATGATTATCTTATGGTCAAATAAAAACTGGTTGTTGACAGAGACTAGATCGTTAAAGTGGTCAGATGTTTCTTTTTGCTTTGAGTATTCAGACTGAAACTTAGTAAGATACTTATTAAACTGAATTATGTTAAGTTTGATGCTGCTGATGGTAGAACTTAGAACCTTTTCTGAGGAATTTTCTTGATTCTTGAGAAGATTATCTACGCTCGTCAGCCCTTTCTTAATTCTTACTTTGAGCAGACGAAGCGAAGATTCTGTATCAACGTACAGGTTGTTGAATCCCTTTTCAGACAAAACTCTTTGACTAAGAC